>JASSRZ010000014.1:7842965-7853021 GCA_032164315.1 Malacoctenus gilli | reverse complement strand
CTTGGCGCAGGTCATCTTGTTGCTTCCTCCACTTCCGCACCATTGATTCATTAATGTTAAATTCTCTCGCTGCTGCTGTATCCCCGTGTTCTACTGCGTGAATGAACTGCGTGCATGATCGCCTTGAGTTTAAACTGCTCACTCCCCGGCTGGCCACGGGCGGCGGCGGCGGCCAGCATGAACCACGCGCTTGAAGTTGGCGGCTGCTTACCGTAGTTCCGAGACCTGTTGTGGCTCAATATTGGTCCATATATAAGGCGCACCGGACTATAAGGCGCACCGTCAGCTTTTGAGAAAATTGGAGTTTTTTAGTGCAGAAAATACGGTAGGTAGCATGCGTAAAAGCATCAGCTATCATACAGGTTATTCCTGTTAAAAGTTACAACATTTTTAATTGATTTTTGTAAACTTTTCCCACACTGTGAGTGAACTTTAAACTATTTCAGAGGACTAAAGCAGTTCTTGTTGAACAGTGACTTAAAAGAAAACAGAGGAGTCCAGTTTGATTCCAAATGAGCATCATTTCATGCAAAAGGTAGAATGAGTTGCTCTCTCTATGTTTAGTTTACCGAAAACACATCTATGAATGCACATGTCTCTATGGCAACGAAGCTGCTGGTCAGATGCAGACCAGAAATACACAACATGAAGTGCTGAATTCCCTCATGATAATTGAAAGGGTCCAGCAGTGTTTGCAGTCAAGTTCATTCAAGTACACTTCAAACTCCTCCAAACAATTTGAAGTAGTTTATTTGTACTTTACATAAACAAGCACTTGCTGGTCGTGGTAACTGCTACAAATCTGCTGAGAAGATCCATGCTAAAAAAAAAGAGGTACAAAAAGAATTTGTGGTATTTACAAATCAACAGCTATTTATAAAACTTTGAGCTCTGTCGCTCTAATTAGACTTCAGGTGAATCCTCAGTGGCTGCTGACATGAGTAGTCGCTCTCACATTTGATGTCTCACTCCAGCTGCTGAATGACGAGGTGACACAGTGTCGTTTCTGAGTGTAAACGACATTCACAGTGACTTTTCACAGGTTAGGTAAAAGCCAACAGTCCTGTCAGCTCACAGTCTCCACCTAAAGATGAGGATGAAGGCACGGCAGCAATCTTTTGTCTATCTCCCTGTTCTCTTTACGCCGTACAAAGCCCCCGATGAGTAAAGGTGCAAGATGCTATGTCGGATAAATGCCTCCGACAGGCGAGGGTGTGATGCAGCTGTCAATATACAGACTCACGGATCTCCCCAATGAAGCCCTTTTTTCATTTGTTTGTTTGCTTGTTGAGCCTGGATTGTGCTTCCTCTCTCAGAAAAAGGAAATTGTTGCTGGATTCTTTCTGAGTGGCAACAACTGGATACTTCAGTGAAGAGCGCTGAACAAGAGCCTACTTCCTCAGTGGAGATCTGACACGTGCGCCCGTTTCGCTTGTTTGCCTACAGTGAGTCCAAGCTTTTCACCATGACTCGCTGTCAACAACCCCAGACGCTCCTCACTAACATAATACAGCCGACATGAATAACTGATGCGACAGTGTGGCAGGCGTTGGAGAAGAGTGACTGCAGGGTGATCAGTCTCTGCATCAGCTGCCGTCGAGTGGCTGATGGGTCAACTGGGAAGTCACATTCAATGTGCGATAAGAGACTGTTCAAATTAACTTTAAGCACATGTGTGAGTGGATGCCTGCAAACATCACAGGATGCAGGATGGTGTGTTCAATGGTGCGGCAAAGCACAGAGACTCAATAGAAGTACAGCAAATTGAGACTCGTTTACCTGGTATGGTAGGAAAGCACCAGGTGAAACCATACTTGCGGTTTCCTAACAGGTTATTACATCTTGTTGGGTCAATTGAGCTTCATTCAATTACAAAACAACAGCCAGGTTCCCTCATGACCCTGGAAAAGGAGAAGCTTCCGCGTTGAAACGCTGACTCCCCAGAAACAGAGATGGCAGCTTGTCACCTTTATGTGTGGAGGTGCAGAGCCTGAAGCTCTTTTCAGGCATTTAAATGGTAACTGCGCTTCTTGACTTACAGTACACGAGCACATGAAACAAACAGGGGGTTGTTGTTGGGTTTATTCATTCATTTCTGCACAGATCTGCAAAACCATCTAGCTTCATTCTAAGCAAAATGTACTTTCAACAGGGTTACCTCGATGGTAGATTTTCCTTTCATCGGGCATTAATTTTTAAATCCACCAGGTTATGAATATAGATTTAGACCCTTCAGCAAAAAGCAAAAGGGTATATAGAGGAAGCTGAATGTGACTGCGTCTGAAAGGGAGACAACTCACAGAGATGACCAGAGAAACTCAGGGGAAAATGGTGTTAGGTTTGACATGTTTAAAGTCTCCTTTCACAAAATGAGTGTTGTCTGATCCTTCAAGCTAGTATTCTTCAATCCAGCACCACTTACACCCACCGACCTTTCAGCCCCTTGTTTATTCCTCAACATTTCGGACATCGGGTGTCAAGCATGGCTAAAAGCGGCCACACAGAGGGTCCCACATTTGAGTTCCCACATGTTGAGTCTCAAGACTGCTGATCACAGCCAGACTGCAGGAAGAGCCAGCATCACATGCATAAGCTTGGACCTGAGCAGCTGCAGGGTTTTCACAGTAAAAGCAGCTAAAATGAAAACCAAACAAGTTGCATGTGGTGCCTGAACCCAAAGGAGTTTGACACTGCTGCTTTAGAGCAGTTTTTTTAGTATATTTAAAAAACTTCTAACTTTTCTTCATTATTTCTATTTACTTGGCTTATAATCTATTTCTGCTGGGATCATGAGATGGCCTTTTATCTTTGTGGCTTTGATGCAACTATGATTCTGACAATACCAGCAGACACAATTTTCATGAATAACGATACTGCATCAGTGAATCGTTCTCCTCCTGCTGCATTTCTCTGTTAAAATGCCCACAGGGTTGCTGCAGTAAGCTGTTGAAATCGATTACAGGCCTGCATTGACTGTACCTTATCAGAGTGGCGACCTGTGGGGCAGCATTAGCGGTTTATCTTAAGTCACAAGTATTCCACATCTTTTTTTTTTTGGGGCTGGAACAGTAGTCCACACAAGGCCACTCCAACATTATTTTCTAATCCACACTTTTTCTTTCATTTCGCACTTGAGAGACCCAATTTTTGACCACGTATGAAAGGGAGGAAAAACATCAACAAGCCCTTAAAGGAAACATATATGTTGGCATCAATGTTATCAGTTGATGGATTGATAAATGTAAAAAAAAGGAAAGAAAAGAAAGAAGAGAATGAAAAGAGTTAATTCTGCAGGTCTTTTGTCTGACTTGATCTTCTTGAACAAGTTTCCCTGCACTGTACAAGGCTGAGGACAAAATAGATTCTGCAGCTCGAGGACAACCCTATATAAAAGAAGATTATGAAAAAAAGCAAGAAGAAAGTCTGACTCATTAGCCAGTGTGTATACCATCCCAACCTTGTTAGGAGCTGGCGCTCCGCTGTGGGGTCACACTGATGTGATTCTGAAGACAGAGAATTTTTCCTTTTTCTTTTCTTTTCTTCTTCTTCTTTCTTTATTGTAGATTCCTCAGAATCTCCAATCTGCACATGTGTGAGGCCTTTGCCAGCCAAGGCACCAAATTGCAGACAATTATGCAGCTCGGGTAAACTACAGCTCTCTACAGTGAGAGTTGGTGGAGACCCTGTGAAGATGAAAAATGCATGTCAGTGGTGAAAAATCCCAGCAGCCCGAGGGGCGCTGAAGCTATGAACCACAAGAAAAAGATTAACCAATGCTGCTGCGCAAGAGGTGAACTCCCTGTTCTCTCCCACCCCCCACCCCCACCCCTCCCCCATCCAACAAATCTCCTCTAAAATGGTTTATTCTCTGAGAAATGCTTTGCGACAGGTGCGATTTAATAGTTTGAAATTATTTCTGTCAACCTGAACGGCCCAAAGGATGGGTTGTTTCCACCATGATGAATTTATTGCATCTGAAGGCGGAAAAAAACACGGATTGCTGTTTAACATTATGGATATTCCCACTTTATTAATATTTAATATCGGACAAACTGGTGCTGTCTCCACAGATGGTGCCGTGTCCTGTATGAGACAGCATGTGCTGAACTATTCAAATTTGAACTAAAGATGCAGATAATAAATGAAGATAACACAAAGAAAGAACTCACTATTTTTCAAGAAGTGCACTTCTTGGTCACCATGTTTGTTTGTATGTCCAGGAGTTACTATGTGGTCAGTTTGTGACTCCCTCGTGCCCACAGTGGAGCTGTGGTGTGTCTCTGCATGTCATGCCTTTGCCCAGACTGATCCAAGGTTGGAAAAGTGTTATAAGAGATGAATGGGTAAAACTAAACTGGGGCGGCTTCACTGGTCTTCCGACAGAAGCTGCAATGGAGGAAAAGCGATATCAGGTGTATTTCTCATCTAAATGCTGGCTTAAATTTTGAATCAATGGTGTGAGAAACGATACTCTCCAACCATCGTCTTTATCTCACCGGAACATCCCCGCATGGTGTCCATAAAGCAGGGTATTGACAGTGAAAATAAAGGAGGCCCAAAAACCTCCCCTCTATCCATCAATCTCGAGGAGCAATCCAGCGGACTGGTGCGGGGCTCCTGCTCATCTATTTATCAAAGTGGAAGAGGAAAATCCAGGGGATTGCCCCTCACCCCTGCCTCCTCACCCACTCCCATCATTCAGATTCTTATCCACTGCCTGTTCAGGCCGCTAACTCTGTGTCAGCTCGCCAGGTGTCAGCAAGCTCCAGTGCTCCGTCTCCGGCAACACTCCCTGCAGGGAGAGAGGACGGACTCTCAGCTGGTTGATTGTCAGGGCTATTATGCCCTCCAACATCCCACAGTCCCCGCTTCCACAATTCCCTCCATTGGGGGGGGGGGGGGGTTGGTTCCCACTCTTCCTCTTTGATGTGTCACACTCTGCTGAAGATTTGTTTTTAATACGTGTGACAGAATCCACTTAACTGGCAGCGAGAGGATGTGAGAAGACCTTTTCTTTTCCCTGACATCACATCTGAATTGGAGCCCGTGTTTCTCGGCGCGGAAGCCACATCATCGTGACAAATGCTGCTGATATTAGAGAGAACTGACAGCTGCTGAATAAATATGGACACGTGCTGAGAGAAAACCAGCACCAGTACTTTTATTCTAGTTCAACAATGAAACAAAAGTAGCCATTTGTCTCTCACTGCTAGTCAGACTCCAGGATCATTGTCATAACCACCAGTCTTGAAGCCAGTAGCTGGCTGGCCATTAAATATGATTGACAAGTTGTAGTAAACAACAGCTTAAAAGGTACAAACAAGTTGACCAAATTAGCAACAAATCCACTGTGATATTCTTCTGTGGAGTGGGCAAACATTTCAGGGGGCCGTATTCTCTGCGAGTTAGACTGGTCGAGCAACACAGAAAAAACACAAAAAACCAAACTGCAGCAGCTTCTCTGATGCTCACTAACCTGTTTCTATATCACTACAACACAACATCAGACTGCTTGCTAAGTATTATTGACTGTACAGGACCCAATTCTGTACATAAATCTTAGCATGAATGCTTTCACAGATGTACTCACTGTTCTTCCAGCTACACGATCAAATCTCAAACATACACATTAAAACAGAGTGATACTATTTCTATAACAGATGGGAACTTTGTGAGCTTTACATATACATATAATGAATATTTACCCAAATAGTGGATATAACTGGCCGGTCTTATACAGCAGCAACAGCGTTGAGCAGAGTTTATCCGGTCTGTTTGCTTGGAGCCGTAATTAAAACTTGTTTACCAAGGCGAGCAGCAGCAGCGAGGATGTTTTTAGCAAACGGCTCTTCGTTTTCACAGGTTTTTGTCTAAAGTGACATCGCACACGAGGCGACGGTGTGGCTGCAGGTGGAGCTCAGAACAAGTGCAGCACTTGTGAGCAAGTGGCACGAGAAGCCACTCCCACATCTGTCAGGCGAACGAGATGCCCGGAGGGGGATAAGGTGGAGTTTAGGTGCAGCTGCGGGGGAGTCTTCCCTCTAGATTTAAAAATCATCAGTGTTGTCACATATCCCAGCTACTTTTTGGCTCTGGAAAAGCTCTTGATGACTCATAGCTGGTCCAACAACATAGATGTTTTAGGTATGCGTCGCAACTTGATGGGTCACAAGACACAGGGGTTAAATAAATGGTTGTGTGCGCAATGGCACTGGATCGCTGCCATCTGATATTGAAAATCTCTGTGATTGCTCCTGCATTAGTGCTGCATTAGTGCTATAATTACCGGTGAGTCAGGAGATCTTCTGAAAAAAACCCATAAAATAAAACATACTTTTTTTTGACTCATCAGCAAATTCATCTTGAAACTTTCCACGATAAAAATCAACTAGGTCAGTGTGTTCAGTGTGTATTTTAAGTCATTTTGTAAAATAAGATGAAAAGATTTATTTTATAATTCATCCCAATAATGATGCATTTGAAAAATGTTCATTTTACACACACACACACACACACGCACGCAGGCACAGCAGTAAGATTTAATACGACTAAAAACCACATTTAAAGCTGAAGCTCCATCAGTAAAAGGATTTGATTGTTGGAATGCGTTTCTCCTGCAGAGCTCTGAATAACTGAGACGTGATGAGGCACAGCCACCTCAAATCCTGACAAAAATGATCTTTATTCACCCAGCGACTTCCATTTTGAGTTGGGGGTCGCATGAAACGGCCTTTATCTGCAGATGGCGATCACAACGACTAATAGTCACGCTGTATCCTTCAGAACTTCTTTGCGAGATGCAGCTCGCGATCGTGTCTCGCAGTTTCCAAACCATTGAGGCGTTTAATCCCTAAGTGACCAAAGTATCAGAGGCGTCGCTGTGTGCGTCGTGACGGAGTTAATAAATTAACCTCCATCGGGCTTTGGTGCCGATTTCAAACTTTTTTTGTGCATGTTGAAACTAAAAAAAAAGAACTTAATTTAAATGTGGCAGCACTCTGGTGACTGCCTGACAACTAATTTGACAAGAAACCACCATGGACCCCCCCAAATACTTTGCAGTTCACTCCACCATCCCGACAGCCAGCCTTTCACGACATCTAAAAATAAGGAATAAAGCACTCAGTCATATAAGCTATGAGACTCCATGTAACACTTGGGGGTGACACACAAACGTCTGTGTTATCGGATGTTATTGAATACTTTGGAGGAAGTAAAAATAAAATTAAAAAATGCACATGCACTCAAATCCCCAAATTAACTGGAGCAGCCCCTGGTGGACCATATTAAATAAAAAATCACTCAGCTGCACATTTGGTCCTTTGGGTGAAGTTATGTGAGGATGAAGACAAAGAGTAACACTACATACTGAATGGAGGCGCACAATGGCTTGGATGTGGCAATCATTGCAGCTGATAAACGATCTTGTGAGTAATTCCACCGCACTTTTCGCGCAAGGAGGAGATGATGTTGACTCCTCACATGTTAATTACAAAGATGCGTGTTACAAGACTTTCCGGGCCTGGTGCTTAATTTAACCATCAGTTTCAACTAACCGAGTGTTCAAGGAACTGGGAGAAGAGGAAAGTAAACAGTTAGGAAATTCCCATATGTGAGGCGGGAATGTTCACTCTGCAAAAACAAAAAACACAGGCAAAATCTTCTAATTAATAAAAAAAAAATGAAAAAGCAGAAATTACAAAATCAAGAAAATGTCAAAAAAAAATGATGATTTTAAAGCCTAAACAGATAATAAACTCATTCTCATTTGGAATAATTGTTATCGTCATCCAACGACATGGAGCAGACTCAGTGTGTGTCGTATGGTTTGGCTGTTTCAAAAGCATTAGGACTCTTGTGTTTAGTGCTCAAATATGAACTTTTTGTTGAAGCTCTGAAGTTCCCATTCTTACCATTTTGAATGTGTTTTGCCCTGTCTCAGAAGTCAAAGTGTTTCCAGTTCCCAGCGCCTGATGTGCCGTACAAACAGAGAACAAGGTCCTGTATCGTCATGAAATAGAGAATTCCAAATCATTGTTTTTGGTTTGACTATCAAAACAAGCTTTGATTTTGAGTAGCGTTCAGTATGAGTCTGGAATAGCAGGACTGGATCAAATTGAAAGACAGATGAATTGCAAATGACTGACTCACAACCTCCAGACGGGGTATTCAATCATCGTACCAAGAGGCTCCCACCACATCCACCAACACCGAGTCCTGGCTCTCCTCTCGCTCCCTCTCTGTACGCCAGCCTCCATGTAAACTCGTGAAACAAACGGTGCAGTCTGGTCTTGGATCACATTTTGGGGATAATGCTCCATGCCCAGAACACCTCTGGTCCATGTCATGAGCACGGAAAAGGAACAAATTGCACGAGGAAGGCAACCAAGTTCATGACTAATGATTGCAAATCCATTTGAATGAGATAAACACAGTCCCACAGTCAACTTCCTGCTCACAGTCGAGGAAAGTGCCAGCTTTGTCAGGCGAAGTCATGCTCTTCCAAATATTAAACATCAAGGGGTCTCACACTGACAGCAGACCGGCTGTGCTGTTATCGTTTCGCCTTATTATACTGAATAAATCCTCCTCGTGTCAAGCACCATGGCTGGATTTGAAAGCCTAATTTAATTCAGACTCTGTGCGGCTAGGGCGACAAAAGTGCAACGCACCGACGCAGTGTAGTCCGAAAAAGTGTCAGGCGTCGTAAAGCCAGGGAGATGAGACGGACACGTACGGATACCCGAGTTGACAACATTAATTAGAGAGAGTTCTCCGAAGGGAATTCATCGGTGAACTCACATTCCTTGGAAACTTTCTGTTGCTTTTTGAAAAACCAGGGCGAGAAATCCGTCGAAAAGTTCAGCTCCTAAAGCAGAGAGTAGAGGAGCAGGTGCTGGCGCTGCTACTGCAGCACAAAGGCTCTTCGCCTTTTAGACAGCCACCATTTTTCAGGAATCACCGAGCAGACAGACGTTCAGGAGAGGAGAAGGGGGGGGGGCTAATATCTTGACCACGTTTGCTTTGAATAAATTGCATTGTGCACCATCAGGCATTACTCCAAGCCAGGATAAAATAACTGTGGAAATTGTTTATTTTCATCCATCCTCCTGCCACCATTCATTCATGCCACTGCCAGCAAATACAATGACATTGTTTCTGAGACAGCTGGGGAATGTTCAAGTCATCAAGCCCTTAAAAAAAAAAAGGAGCCACGCCACTGCCAAAACACAGTGCACTGTGACCGAACGCAGGCCGCGAAAGTGCAGAGCAGAGTCAGAACAAAGGAGGGAAACGTAAATGTTTTGGGTGAAGGTTGAGCAGCCGAACACTCTGTGAGAAAGAAGGAACTCGACTTTGGTGTGAAGCTGAGGTAAGAAATATGAAACTGATGTTGGGCCGCGCCATGTAAGCTTCAAACCCCCCCCCTCTCTCTGATGAGAGTGGATGGTATGATCCACTACCTGAGGAAACCCCCCTTCCGCACATGATGAATTGGCCCGCTGAAACTCACCTTTGACAGTGGCCAAGCTGTGGAAGCACAGCAGGAGACTCCATGACGTCACCCCAAAGGTGGTAAAATTACATTGCCCCCTCTTTTCCCTCTTTTCCACGTGGGATGCTGGGTCAACAGCACGCCAGTCTCCGGGAGGGAGCAAGGCCTTTCCTGTTCCATAGCCACCGTAGGACAAAGCCAACACCCGGTGCGCATCAGGAGCTAGGCCACAGTTCACCGCTGGAGGAGCGGAGAACTGGAAAGTGTTTTGCCAGACACTTTCTTGGGAATTTCCGAAGGAGGCTGGACCACCCAGCTACTCTCCCATCTGGCAGACACCGAGAAAAGACTTTCTCCTTGGGTAAAAAGCCCCGAGACGGTGCCTTTTCCCCCCCCCAAGTCAACTCCGCTGGCCCCTCGCTGCCCCATCGAGCCCAGCTGATTGACTTTTGCAGGACACAAATCCTGTAACCGCCCCGCACATCCCGACCGAAGGATCGGCAACGCCGGGAAGCACGCTTGTCGCAGGAGCGACTTCAAGTAAGAGAGCTTGTGTCTGG
>JASSRZ010000014.1:7820059-7835943 GCA_032164315.1 Malacoctenus gilli | reverse complement strand
AGTGAGTGAGTGAGTGAGTGAGTGAGTGAGTGAGTGAGTGAGTGAGTGAGTGAGTGTGTGTGTGTGTGTGTGTGTGTTTGTGTGTTTGTGTGTGTGTGTACTTGGCATGGCTTCTTACACTGAGTCCATAGTGACTGATGTGCCTGTAGCTCCAATCCCTCTTCTGTGTAATACCATTAAAGTACTTCCCTATTTAATGTGCACAACAGGCCTTTTCCCAGCATAAAAAAACAATAAAAGGTGAGGGACTGTGAAACACCGCAGGCTCATAAAAGTTAAGAAGTTTGATGTTGCCAGAGGAGGAAAATGATCGCTTATGAAAAAACCCAACGAAAAACAGGTCATTTATGCACTGAAGTCGAGATTTAAACCGAAAAGATAAAATAAAGCTGCAAAGTCACCATCAGCCTCATCATTTATTGGCCATATTTGTTATATTTGTTTTTAAGTCAACTCCACTTCACAGGGCAATGTCCATGTGTGTGTAGGTTCATGCATGTGTGTGTGGTTCGTGCCAATGCAACCAACCCTCCGCCTTCCCCTTCCAAGTGTGCAACAGAACAAGCGGTGGCCATGAAACTCTCATAAAATGGGTGAGGTCGATTTCTGAATCAGTGTTTTGGTTTTGTCCCTTAAGGGCTACTGTAGAAAAATGCAAGTGTTCTACGGCAGGCTCCATGGCACCACACGTGCTTTGAATGCAATGAAAGGGATTTTTTTTATTATTTTTTTTTAAACATTGAGCAGCTTCAACTCGATCCCAACCTGACCAGTAGTTATGTGTTACTGCAGATATTTATAAGAAAAAGTACCAAAGTAGCTCATTGATGACAAGATTAATGAACAAATGCCATCCCAAATCCCTTGGATTGGTTCTCTAACCAGCACCTGTGTGCAACATGGTTGCTGCTAATATCAGGTGACGTCCAGTCTGCTCCAGTCACATCACTGTTCTGCGGACACATCTGCGCTCAGATGCCGGAAGGGCCGAGAGCTCTTTTATGTTTTAACACAAACCAAGTTTCTCAACTTGCAGGTTGAAGATGACTCAACAAATTTGATCCGATGATCAATTTAAACATTATTTTCTCAAACTTCACAAAAAAAACCAAGGTACAACACAAAAGTGATGTCACCTTTTTTTTCTGAGCAGTGAAGATGGAGCTAGAAGCTCCTTTCAGCTACACTGAAAATGCGAGTGATAAAAATAACAGTGTATATTTGCAGCCAGTCTCCACCAGCACATAATAATATATAGTGTCATCTGAGCCATCCAATGAATTAGCTTCGGATATAAAAAAGGAGGTTAGTTAATATAAACCAGTTAACCTGAAGTTCACGTCGGTGAAATAATTAGTTTTCGAAGCGGTCTGACCCCGAGGCGTAAAACGCTTGTAAAACGTTTGTAAAATGTGGTACAAACAGACAATCCTTCAAATGAATGAGCCACCATCTACGGCGAGGGGGGAAAAATGGATGCATCATGTTGATTTTATCTATTTTCGTCCTCCTATCTAACAGCCTCTTCCTCCAGGCCTCCCTTTCGGCCTCACTGCCTCCCACCTTTTTCTCTGCCCCTGTCGCATACTAATGAGCGGGCTTTGTACAGCCTGCCACAAAGCGCAGTCCCTGACACAACACATACATCACTGGGAGAGCTACGATCTGGTCAGCACCATTCTGCTGTCTCTGCAGTACAAGAGCCGGCCATTGTGTGGAGTCCATCACACTTTCTGTGGGAGCTTGTCCGCGTGAAGCTGGCCACCTCGGAAACGGGACACCAAAGAGGAATGGAACATGAATCCTGCGTCCTGCAGTTGCCATCAGTGCCTTGCTGGGAGCCAATCGCAGTTACAAGGAGAAGAGCGAAGGCAGTATGGCCCGATACTGCGAGGAGGAAAAATGTTTACAAGGTGGATCTGGTTTTTGTGGGAGCAAAAATGATCACCGTAAATGTAGGAAAAAAGAAAACATGTTTTATACATGAGGAAAATGACATTTCAAACAAACCCCCACGACTCAAAACTATTTCCATCTCCTACCCCGACATTGAAGAACCACCTGACTGCCACTCAGATGCCTAAAAAAATAACCCAAATTTCTTAACATGTGTGAAAAAGTCTCCAGGATATTTTTGGTGTTGCTTTCGCAGCTCAGTCAGCAGCAGCGGTCCAAAGCACTAAGAGGCTGTCAAGGACACCAAAGAGTGTCAGTCATTGAAGATTTTAGCAAGTAACGAAGAGGAATTCAAGTGCATGTTAATTGTTGCTTGCCTCTGTTTTAAAAGTTCCCACTTCAGCGCACAATGGTGGTAATTATCCAAAATATTGACCCCCGAGCTTTTGGTTGCGACACGGGTCTTCAAAAAAGTTTAAATACTTTGCAACAATAACTCTTTTTTGAGCCAAAACAAAAACAAAATGTTACTAATTAAAATGTACCACATAAAAAGTTCAGGAGAAAGAACTTCCTGTCAGATGCTTCTCAAAAATGTTTTTACAAGATGACTCAAAAAGTTACTCACAGCTGGTAGAGCTTTGAGATTTGTGAAATTCTAAGTTATCCTTCCAAAACAACAATTACTACAACTTTTCTTCTCACTAATCGCAGTGTTTTTGTGCAAGTTTGAACGAGATGCGCCTAAACTCACAAGACTGTTTTGTATCTCTGTGCACCTCCCTTAATGTTTCTGCTCATTACCACCAAAACTGTGGCACCAGCAGGGCACCGAGCCTCCAGACATGCCCGCATGCCTGGACACTTTGTCTGGCTGATGCAAAACATGACCCAGACTGGAAAGAGTGCAGATCCACCTGGGGTAACGTGCGAGCGAAGCGCTGCTGCTACAAATCATTATTCAAAGAAAACACGGTTCAGGGATCAGGGCTCGTCTCAGCACAGCAACTGTCCGACACCGGTGCATTAGGAGTCTGTCAACACAACAGCAGACTTGGTGTAATATCCCAAAAAATGACACCATGCTTCAGAAACAAATGCTCAGTTTTTTCATAATCATACATCTAATTAATCAGTGGATTTAATGCATCATCACACAGGTGGGGGGGGGGGGTTAAGCAACAGGACATCATCTTATGATCTTGCTGCATGAATGATGTCAATACTAAGTAAGATGCATGCTATTCATTTTCATGTTGCAGTTTTCATTTTACTTGCTTTAATTTTCCCCATCAAGAAGCTACTTACAAACTGAAACATGAATAATTTGGCTGAAACATGCGCAGCTTTGTGTGTAAACTCTTTGAAGTCTTTGGGGTATTTCCATTTTCTCTGCTGGGCCCCCACCCACAAGTTTAATTCAATGAATTCTGTCAGACAGGTGCAGTGCAGAGACTAGGCTGTCTTAAGTGGCTGCACTGAAGATGGATGGAAGAAAGTACGGCTCAAAAACCACAGTGAGGTCTGAATTAGCCCCATCTGACCCCGAGGACAAGACGCGGTGAGGCACACAGGGAGGCTCTTACAGCCTTAAGTGGTCACTACTCGCTCATATCTGCAGAGGCAAACCACCACCAGCCATTTAATCGTTGTTCTTTGATAGTCAACAGGGAAACGCAGTAACATTCTGAGACCAGACTGAGTAAAATCACACGAACTGTCCAACATAACCGCAGCTATTTAATGACTAAACAGAGGAAGCAAATCTGCAATTCTGCAGCTGCTGATGGAAGATATGCAAACAAAACAAGAACTAATTTTTGTTAAAAACAATCCACAATTGTTGCTCATAAATTTCTATTCCAGGCATTACAACAGGGCTAAACTGTTTTTTTATACTAAACTGTGCAGCATGGAATTCTATTTCTATCTGAACTGTTCCATTATGTGTTGTCTCTTGTCACCACTGTGTCTTATTCACATTAGGACTCGAGGATCTCCTTGTGCAGAACAATTGAATGTCTACACAGTTTCTCTGTCTCCCATTTAGACACACAATAACTGAACTTATCACTTATGTCTTCCTAAGCCTCCTCACTGTGTGGGCTTATAATGACACTTCTTTTCAGACAGTGCTGCTTTGATGGGACCACTCAATCACCAACAAAACAGGACCACCTGTGTGTTGATTGGCTCTGTGGAGACCGAGTGTGAGGGACATACGGTGGGCAAAGACACCGCAACGCAAAATTCACAGCACAACAGCAATGAGACGACAGCGAGTGAGCAGCAGGCCCTTGATACAGGATTATGTTATAAAAAGAACGCGTCTGTTGATGGATTCGACTCTAAATGTGTATTACAGCAACTGTTGTTTTATGAGTTGAGGTTTTTTGGGGTTTTTTTGCTACATATAACAGGCATTCAGCAGGGCTCCGGTTATCTCGTGTTCATCACCTGGGTGCTGTAATCGTATGTTTGCTCGCTGGACTCGCCATGAAAGAGAATTACCTTGTCTGCGTCCACTTTGCCTCTGATGAACTCCGACCTCCAGAACTGCAGCGCCTGCTCCAGAGAGAGGCCAATACCTTTGAGGAAGAGGCCGTACTGCATCCGACCACCGTGACGAAGATGGTGGGTGTCTCGCAGCGCCTGGTGGAGCTGCCTCATGCAGAGCGGGAAGGACTTTGCTGAAAGCTGCGCACAGTCAGATGTGAACATCAAGAAGCATGCTGGCAAGCTTTCCTGTACTTCCACGCAGCACAGCTGCCTGGACCTCGGAGGAAACACTTTACAGCTATTCTATTCATAAAAATCGTGCTCTTTTTTTTTGGTCCTTAGGATGACCAAAGGGATTTTAATGATTTGAAAGATCAAGAACAAACAGTCAAGAAACTTACTGAATCAATTTGTTCCAAAGAGATTTTGCCAACATTCTTTTGGATGCTGTAATCCTGTCCCACATACGAATGGCTGAAAAAGGGAAAGGCATGAAAAAAGTTACCAACGCTCCAACAAACAACACTGGGCTCCTAAAAAAATATTAGTGCTTTACAAAAGACTATTAGCCAACTACAAAAATCCACGAAGCACACTTTAAAAGATCATAAGAATAAATAAATACAGTGCACAGCATCGTCTGTTTTGTTTTTTCCTTTTAGTGACTTTGACAGCCCATTTATTCCCAGGAGATGCTGCTTAACGCTTTGTTTCCCACCCCACCACAAAGATTAGGGACCTGCCCACTAATCTCAGCAATCTGCCCACTAATCTCCAACAACAATACAGCATCACCATGTCGTCCTCCCCTCCGTTCCTGTTTCCACATTTATCTGAAGCTAAAGAAACGCCTTCACTGTGCGCCGACACCAATGCAGCTGAAATCAAATCAACTGTTATAGGGCAAAATAATGAAGCCAGGTTAGCGTTTTATTTTTGGATCATATCACGATTCTTTGGTTCGTCTTGGATAAGAATTGCTATTATTCTTCTGTAGACATATTCATAACTTGCGATTTACCGTCCAATTACCAACCATTTTTATTGTCTTTTTCAAAGTATTGTTTTTATGCTACTTGCTACATTTGTTCTGACAATATACATTCCAATTTGGTTCCCGATATCTTGATTTGTCAAAGTAAATCAAGATATTTAACGTCCAGTTATGTCACCATTGACATTCTCAGTACCTTGTTAATGTTTCATCAATTTTTCAAACTTGATAAATACTAGGAAAAGAAAACGTTCAGTCCAAAAACTGAAGCAATTGAGCTTATAACAGATCAAAGCTTGAATGAAGAAACTTATCAGCTTGTGAAATGTACTGTACGCTGCTTCCCCCTCTAATCGAACAAAACATTAGTTTGCTATCATCCAAAAATAACTACTTGCCCATGAGTATAACAAGCAATTGTAGCAGACAACTAATTACTTTTGGGTATAACAACATCACCAGAAGGCGAAGCCCAACACACAGAAAAGATGCATAAAGTTGGTTCAACAGAGATGAGGCTGACTCATCACACCCACGAGCTTCCAAAGTCTTTGGTGCCAAAGATTATTCCTGTGTGAAGCCTTCTTCGGCAGAATCCTGGCAAAAATGGTAGCAAAGTTATTAATCCTGCTACTTACCTGAGGTGGTTAAGGAGCGGCTGGAGCCGTTCATCAGAATGCACTGCTGGCAGCGAGCGAGCTGTCAGCTGTAGAAGAGATGGGCATCACATGAGTAATGGCGAAAAGCCCCGTTCGAGGGATTAAAACCGCCAAACACATCAGGTTAAGCACCGCCAAATCGGTTTACACTTTGGACTGAAATTTGCATACGCGATTTCTAATTAAAAGTGAAACAGGATCGTGCTATTTGAGTTGTTCTCGGTGTGTAAATGACTGAGCCAGGCAGGTGAATGCAACGCAGAAACTTTTAATGATGGACTTGATTTGCAGTTGCTTGGTTCTCTAACTCGCAGGGTGAAAGGCAAGTGGGGAGAACTTCCTGTTAAAACTGCATCAGCCGTTTGTGTATACGTTCCCTAAAATTAGAGAGCTCACAGGGTCTCATGCTCCAAAGCTGGCATGACAGCTCGGCATCTGAAACTAAGTGCAAAGACTTCAGTATGGAAACTCAGCTGTAAGGCCAGGTTGCCTTCATCTGACTTCATGTTGAACAGACAATTTACACATCGCACCTCTGCAACCTTGCTGCAACGCGCGGCGCACGTTGTATCACTCCCAACAACCGCGCCTACTCTAAACATTTGGCTTTTAGTCTACATGCATCTACTGCCATTGATTTTGTAAACTCAGGGAGTGAACATGCTTTAGAAATATGACGACTCCACAACATTCAAAGCCTCCAAAAAAATCCATGTCTGCCTTCCATATACACCCCCCCCACCCGCCAAAAAGAAAGAAAATAATGTTTTCTATTTGAGAAAATGAGCATCAAACCAATAACTGGAGTAATATGGAGAAAACAGCTTTTGCTTTCATACCTTTTTAATGACACATTTTGTGTGATGCCCCCTTGCTGTCCCCAGTAAAACAGAGGGGCTATTATGGCAGCACAATGGCATAGTTACAAGAAAAATAGTTTGGGGTATTATTCCATTCCAACAGTTAGTGGTCCGGATAATTACTTGGAAATGGGAGAATGGCAAAAACGGACAAAGTTGTTTTGCTCTTGGAATTTGAGGTGAAAAAAAGAAGCGCGTCCTGAAGCTTATGTGATGAGAACATTTGTTCGATGAATCAGGTAGACATTGGCTGCTGTGCCAACATCAGCAGAGACACGATAAGTTCCCAAACCAAAGCTAAACAACCACACAAAACTAATCATAAAAGGGTTCCAATGGTGTTGTTACTAGCATGGAAACTTTAAATGGCAAGTAGTAAAGTCGTACTTTTGGGAGAATTAAAACTGAGCATTATCAGAACTGTCCAAGTTACACTGCAAACAAATGTGGGACTGGAAAAAAATTTCAAGCAAAAAACGATTACAAATCCCACATTGCAGAAGCTGGAGTAGCAAAAATCAGGAAATCGACTGGTTTACAGTGACCACTGAAATAGATGTGACGGTGATTTAACAGAAGAAAAAAAAAACACGGTTGTGAAAAAGCTGCTGGTTTGTTGGGATGTGAACGCTGGGTTTCCCATCTGCTTATTAGAGGAACAAATTTTAATGCTCAACACTTTATGAGATCAAAAGACAGAGAGTTTATTTGTTCCATTAAAGTCGTTCACTATTAATCTGAAGTTTGATCTACAGTGGGCACAAACAGACACCTTTACAGGTTCCTGTCACTTGGTGATCTATCTTCAGTATCTCCAAGTATCCATTATGTTTTCTCCCCTCAGAGTAAAACAATAAATCTTGAAGCAATAAAAAATGGCTCCACAAAAACAAATGGAATCAAATTAGAAAGGTTGTGATTTCAGTAAGCACTGTAATGATCAGCGGCTCTCTATACTGGCAGTTCCTCTCCTCCTGCCTTTGTAAGTCGCTGTAAATCAGCTCTATTGTAGATTCCTTGCACCTAATTAAATGAACGAGTCTATTCATGAAGCATTGTGCCTGGTCCTTCTTTAGGACTCCACAATGTAAATGAACTTTGCTTGTCTCCTTTCGTAAATTAAGGGGAAAAAAATGGCCTGTGGTTTCAAAAACATTTTGCTGGATGACCCTTGAGGCGTTCAGAGCGATGCACGCGCACAGCCACAGCCTCTCTCTCTCCACGCCCTCTTATACAAACATCACGCCTGTAGGGACACCGAGGACTTTGCGACTACTTGTCCCCAATCTTCCCTGGAGACATTTCATGCCATGTCTGCATACTTATTCCTGTCATTTGAACCCTGCGCTTGGATTTTGCCCTTTGGGCCACTAAAGGCAACAGCTGCAATTTAATAATTTGTCTTATTAAAACAGGCATTTCTGTATGCAAATAAAGCACATGTTGAAAAAACTGACAAAAGCACAAATGCACATGTACAAACTAATAAAGTGTGGATGTGCTGGCGTGAGTAATAAAGGTGTAGGAATAAATTTACGTCACCTTTGTTTAGTTCACAACTTGGGGTTGTTGTAAGTTTTCCACATTTTACCTTCAAGAGATGTTTTCCTACTGTACATGTTCCCATCTGTCACCCATTCTCAAAGCAGTGAAGGGTTGCAAACACTCACAGCAAGTGCTTTGGAGAGCCTGGTGCGGAAGTCATTCAGCACAATGGTGACGATGTCCTGGTGGGGGATGTACACAAAGCCTGCTCGGAGGTACACCTTCCTTGTGCGCACCAGATCCAGGGCATCCTGAAAGGGCACCTTTCATAGGCAATATAAAGTCAAAGGTGTTGAAAAGACGTCAGCTTGCAAAGAACGGCCTTTTGACAGCTCAAAATGTGATCCAGGGATTTACACTTGTACAAGCAAATGTTAAGACTTAAATTCTCCAGATGAATAAGCCTGTCAGCAGAAGGCATTAAAAAATGTATATTAAAATCAAGTATAAGGGTGCAGTACTTTGCTCATTCTTTTTTCATTTTGTGAGTAGACAAACTGCTGATGTAAATCCCAGCACTTGCTGGGGGTTGTGATGGTAATTTTTCAATCAGCTACTTATTTCCATCAGGCTTTCCATTTGTAATGAGTCAAACATTTCTTGACAGGCATGACTGAACAACAGTCACTGCATTTCTGTAGTTATCAGATAAGCTGCACATGGGGCAATGTCGTTATTCTACATAAAAAGAGCATAGATTTGCCCCACAAAAAATCATCTGCCTCTAGGGGGAATATTTGCTTATTTACTTCATACCAGCAGATGGTGTGGTGCTATCTGAAAAGACATCAGCAGCGAGGGGGGGGGGGGGATAAAACCGAGCAGATAAATCTGCACCCCAAAGACCTCGGTCTCTTGAGCAAACACAGCGTGCAACAAGAAGGGCAGACTGTATCTCTTCCGCAGACTGAGGTCTTTTTCAGGTGTGGTGACACTTCCTTCAATTATACAGTGGTGGCATCAGCCATCCTTCACAGAGCACTCTGTTGGGTGAGCAGCATCTCGAAGGCTGAAGGGAGCACACTTGACTAACGGATGATGAAGGCCAGCTCTGTCCTGGGACGCTCCCTGGACTGGGTGGAGGCGGTGAGAGAGCAGGATAATTGCTGAGCTGTCACCCATGTTGGACAATGACTCCCACCCCCTGCAGGGTACTGACAACACTGTAAAGCTCCTTCAGCGACAAACTGCTCCCCCTAAGTGAGTGAAGGAGCAGCTCTGTAGATTTTTCCTTCCAGGAGCTGTTAGACTTGACAATTGAGAGAGCTCCCAATGGGATGCTTTATCATCGCCCTCACCAGTCCGAAACTGGGTCTGACTGCACTGTAAAACAGCCGTCACTTTACCTGGGCACTTGCAGTCGAACAATGAAAGGACTGATCATTGTTCTGGGTTATTTCAATTCACTAAACTTGAGTCTTTCCTTGCTAAAAATACACAAGCCTGTCTTGTGAATTTGGCCCATTGGAGAACAAGTTATTGTGCGCACTATGTGGTGCGTTTGCATCATTTCAGGTGGCGATTGACCCTCTAAAAACACTTCTGAGTTTACTACAAGTTAAAAAGACAGATGGCTCAATATCATCACACCTGCAGTTCATTAGGCCTTTACGACCTCACAGGGCCACGACATCTAATTGCACTTCAAAACATCAAAGATGGGAAGCACCATGTTGGAAAAAGATACTTCGGCAATGCACTTTGAAATAACTTCTTGGATTTAAATCAAAGAAATGATACTTTAAATAACATTTTCATGGAAGTTGAAGCTGCTGGGATATTTGTTGGTCTCAGTGGTAAGAGATATAACTCACTTTGTAGAAGTCCTGATCCTCGACAGTGATCCCGCTGACAGCTGCACTGGAGCTGACAAGTTTTTCCTGCAGAGCCTTCCTCTCATCGCTGCTAATCTGAAAGTTATAGATGAGTTTCAGAGGGAAGCTGCAAAATGGGGGAGCATGGGGGGTGGATGTTTATGGAACCTGAACATCTTTCATCCATCACAAGAAAATAAATTCACTGTATTTATCTCCTGAATAATCCAAAATAAAATAAATCTGTATTATTTGCGCTTCAATATTTTTTTCAGTTTATATTTTAAACTTTAAACAGTGACAAAAAAACTTCAGTAAAAACAGGCATTTGGGATTCATTAAACTTCAGTCATTCTTTTACAGTGATCAAACAGCATCATCTAGTGGAAGTAAGGGAAGAATGACACTGCCTTGAAAGGAGCTGAACTGAACCGTGCAAGACAGTGGTGTCTTGAAAATCTTACTGTGTCATATTGCAGATTGTTTCTGTGGAGAAACTCCAGCTTTTGTTTTGGACTCAGGTCAGCAAAGCGGAAGCGAAAGAGATCCACTTCCTGCTGTATGAACCAGCGCCTCAAATCCTCCCTTCAGGAGATCGATGCAAACAATATGACCACTGATGAGCTACATTGTAGGCATTGCATTTCAGGGAATCTTTCAGAGTGAAATCCGCAGACTTACGTTTGGCAGTAGGCAAGCCTGAGAATAAAGTGTGAGATGTGGTCCTTCCTCCGTTTGTCATACTCACTGATTCCAGTCTGAGGCTTTCTGTCATCCTACAGAGAGTAATAAAAAGTGTTACATGACATTAGATTTTTAATTGTACTGTTCCTAATATTGTTTTAGGTAAAAAAAAAATACTCTGGTAAATTCAGAATCTGCCCTGAGTGAGCTTGTATCATATTTCTTCAATGATACCAGTCACCACATCGCGTATGTATATACAAATCACCAGGCATCAAACTATTACTGCTAGTTTATAAGATGCACAATGTTCATAGGCGCAGTAAAGAACACATGCAAAATTTGTCTTGTATCGGTGTGTGTAACACTGAGCATACTCACGGCCTCTGGTCTGTAGGGGAAGTTCAGGCTTTTAGACTCAGACAACATTTTTCTTGTGTAGTCTTCTGATAGCTTCACATAGCTCACTCCCAAATTCTCAACAGTTTTCAGCACTGCAGGAAAAAAAGGAATAATACGGCATATGTAAACAAATAAATGAGGCCGTAAAGTGGGAATCCTTTGAAACTGTTATGGTGAGAACACGTTCTTACGTTTCAGTCTGTCCACTGCAAATGTCTCAAATTCACAGAGAGAGATGTTCTCCAGAGGAGGCTGTCCATAGAACTGCAGAGGCTGAGCATAAACCTCAGTCTGAGGGTTGGTTCCCAACTTCTTTCTTCTACTAGGAAATTGCATGATGCCTGACAGTGTGAGGAAAACAAGCATGTTCATCACTGTGGCTGTCTGAAGAACCTCCAAATGTTAGGACTGGCTTGGATCTCTTTTCTTTGGAAAAGCTATCTTTCCAATCACAGCGAAGCATGTCAGATATCACATGCTGAAAGCAAGCTTTGTTACATTTTCATTATCAACACATCAGTTCACTATGAAAAACATGCCAGCAAAAACCACGTTAGAAGTCGAGAAGGGATTGCGTCCATCGTCCGGACCTTCAATAAACAAATCCAAAGTCTCTCCTTACAATTCAACTTACAAGCGAAGAGGGCGAGGATAAGTTCAACCAGACAAGTGCTCCCATTTGATGCGTTCCAATTTATACAAAGAAACAAACATTCACTTGCGCTTAGGCAATGTCGCAACGGCATTTCTATTAGCTCGGAGTTCAATGAATGCAATTCTTCACCATACTCAGATGCCATTCATGTCACAGACTTATTCCACTCTGAACCAGATAAGAAAGACCCATTCAATTGACAGCGTATTGTCCCCCTGACCACAATGTCCGCCAATGCAATACATAGTCAAAGCAAGTAGCCATGCTAGCAACTTGTTACAGAGTGCTAGCTGACGTGCAACAATAGACAAAGTCGACGATAAACAAGGTCAGAACACAACCTCAGCCACTGAATAAACTACAAAACTGCATTTACCTCGAATGTCGGACGATGGAGTTGAGAAGTAAAGCGCCTATCCCGCCAAACTAAGTGGGCTGTTCAACAAACGCGGGTAAATGACGACAGTGCCAAACCAGGAAGCGAAACATTGACGTCAGTTCGTAAGCGCTCGCTCAGTTGGTCTAATAATAATTTTCAAAAGCACCAATTGAATAAACGGAACAAAGTGAGATCAGAACATGTCCATCACACATGTAAGGAATACATTTATATGAAGCTGTATCAAATGAACCGGGGTTTTTTTCGGCGTTTTTGAGAACATCTATCCGCCTGTGTTGCGAGTGCAAAAACTTGTGGGAGCCCCCGTGCATCATAACAAACGTACTCAGAGAATGCGTTTCCCCATTCAATGGGGTGCAGTTTTATATTGAATTTGTACATTTGTATGGTAATTGGGGACTTCTCTAATGCATGTTGAGATCACTCTGCTACGGTTCGTTGATTTAAATCGTTATCAGAAGGCTTTCAAACCCATTACCATACCCCCCCATCACTGCGTAATTCATAAGGCTTATTATGTTTCTACATTCAGAGAATGACATTAACACACATAAACACAACAGATAAATGTTATGATACAAATATTTACGAGCACGATGGGAAACGTGGGGGGAAAGAGTGCAGCATATCCCGTCGTGACTTGAGGACTACAAGAAATCCCAGCATTCCCCGCGCTGGAGCAGACTTTCACTCTCTGCACTATGCACTCTTTGGCTCGGCTGCCTAGCAACAAACAGCAGCGAGTTAGCCTGTCGCTTGATTAGCCGCTCTCATGCGCAGCGGAGCTAGCGGCAACGGACGTTGGCCGTGGATATATAGGTTCCCCGTCTCCTTTGATATCATAGATCATTCTCCAGCTGTTAATGTTAGATACACTTTGTCTTTCATCTCGAGGTGGAGCTCGCCAAGACTGTTAACTTATTAAACAAAATCAATTTACAGGCGAAGTGGGGTTCTTTTCACCGGGAAAAGTGGCTAAAGCCTAGCTAGGTAACCTTAGCGCCAGCGTCTCCCCTTCTGCCACGGAGAAGACGAAGCACTGGGAGGCTGAAGATAAGCGATGGGAGGTTAGCTGGCTGCTTAACTCCTCTCATGTCGACGGATGAGCTTTAACACGATTTGACAGGTGAGAAACTACGCATGTCTTTACGTTTTCTTCTCTTCTTTTTTTGGACCAGTCTCGTTCCCTCTGGTTTAAAGAAGGACAGCAACATCTGATCAGTGTCTTCACGCTTTGCTGTCAGCCATTCAACAGGTCGCATCTTGACCAAGGAAAATGACTCTGATTTGGGTGGGGAAAAGAAGACTGAAAAGTTGACTTCGGACTTAATTTTGCACTAGATGCTAAGAATTAGACAGTCGCTTTTGTGAATGAAGGCAAAACAAAGCAGCTTCGACACATGACATTGAAATGTACTCATTTATTTCGGTCTATCCCCTACAAATGTGACTTTACCGGTGCCCCTCCTTGAGGCCTGAACCAAGTAGCGGTGGTTCTGTTAAGATGACTCACTGTTGAATCGAGGATGTGAATTACCTTGTACTTAACAGGATTTTGCTCAGTCAGAATACAGTGCACTGCCAGACTGCCCCCGTTCTTTGTACATCTGCTTCTCTTGAGCCTTTGCAACAGTTAATTTTGTGTTGTAACCTCATATGTGAGAATCATGAGAAAGGTCTTGAAAATAACCTGTGAAAACGTGTAAGGAGCTTATCAAAGGGCGATGTTGCTTTCAGTGGCTGTTCTGCAGTGTTCAAAATGTGTATGTGGTGAGGGATTTAATTGGTTATTGCATATTGTGAAATATTATGTAAAGGAGAAATGTGTGACAATAGTCATTCATTCTGTGACAATTAGAAAGGACACAGTAAGGATTCTAACTTTTCATTGTTAAATACTTTTTTTCTAACTAAAAAAAGCAGGCAAATGATTAAACTGAGACATGAGATAATTGCAAATGTGTAACTTGAAGTTGAACAGTTCATAAAGAAACTGTCTGGATTTTTTTTACGGAGATAGAATCAACTGGAGTGAAAGCAAGTACGTAATTGTAAACTAATCCAACTCTTCTGAGTTCTGGCTTGTTTGTTTGAAGCTGTGTTATTGCTTGAATGGCACAACAACCTATCACATGCCATAGCTCTGTTGCAGTGGAAGAATAATATCCTCTGCCACCTTACATATTGTGAGTCAAAATCAGACAGGCTGTTGGACAGCAAATGCACGCAGCAGGTTGTCGGTGTCCATGGGGAACAGCTTTCCTGCAATATGTTGTTTTAGCATCGCACTCAGCTGCTACGCGCTTAAATCTGTGGAGCACCCAGTTGCTATGTGGAGAATGCTGCTTCTCTGAGCTAATTGAAGAATAAACGTGCAGCACCACCACTCCCTGCAAAATTTACAACAGGGAGCTAAATGTGCTTGTACGATGCTTTTACAGGACAGACCGTGTTGAAAAAGACAGTGATATATTTGTTGTTCAACCTGGAGCAAGAGAAATCTGATTTCATATATTATTATTTGAACAATTATTCAAATTTCCAGACCTGCTCTATGCAGGGCTCTTGCTTGATTTATTTTATTATTCAAACTTTCTTATCTTTGCTGTTTCTTTTTTATGTGCCACATTCCTCATGTTTTTACAAACTCTCTGGTCGTTTCACCCGTCAAACCACCCAGGTGTTGTGGAAGTGAGACAACGAACCCGACGTCGCCACCATGTTGGAGGAAGACATGGAAGTGGCCATCAAGGTGGTCGTGGTCGGCAACGGAGCTGTCGGCAAGTCCAGCATGATCCAGCGCTACTGCAAGGGCATCTTCACCAAGGACTACAAGAAGACCATCGGAGTGGACTTCCTGGAAAGACAGATAGTGTGAGCATCGTTCATTGCAGGACCCTAAAAAGCTTTACGTTTTTCTCAGTTTATTTCACAGCTGGCCACATCTGTTACTATCCACATAGCTAAATGTGCCTGAATGTCGCAGAAAATCCATCTTGATGTCAGTTCTGGTTTTGTGATTCTTACTGTGGAGAAAATGAGGAGTTTTCTTGAATTTTCCCTCCCATTGTTTCAGTGTAAATGATGAGGAGGTGCGACTAATGCTGTGGGACACTGCAGGACAGGAGGAGTTCGACGCCATCACCAAGGCCTACTATAGAGGTAGGAGAACGTTGTGATTTCGGCTGGTATTTGTCACAGATTTCAGTCTTCAAGCAGCACGGCTTCCAACTGAAGCACACGCTGTGGCACACAGGCTGTTTCTCAACTCCCAAAAAATAAAAGAATCCTCCCCAAAGAGGCTGTTCAGAGGTTGACTCTGCTTCTACTTTCTCCAGGAGGCTGATTCATGTATCACACTGTTGTATCAGAATAGATCCAATATTGTTGGAGGATTGGAACAGCTTGTGTGTGTGTGTGTGTGTGTGTGTGTGTGTGTGTGTGTGTGTGTGTGTGTGTGTGTGTGTGTGTGTGTG
>JASSRZ010000014.1:7785279-7819959 GCA_032164315.1 Malacoctenus gilli | reverse complement strand
TGTGTGTGTGTGTGTGTGTGTGTGTGTGTGTGTGTGTGTGTGTGTGTGTGTGTCTGTGTGTGTGTGTGTGTCTGTGTCTGTGTCTGTGTCTGTGTCTGTGTCTGTGTGTCTCTGTCTGTCTGTCTGTCTGTCTGTGGTTGCCCTCCTAGGTGCCCAGGCATGTGTGCTCGTCTTCTCCACCACGGACAGGGACTCGTTCCAGGCCATCGACAGCTGGAGGGAGAAGGTGGAGGCAGAAGTTGGAGATATTCCCACCGTTCTGGTGCAAAACAAAATTGACCTCCTGGAGGAGACTGTTATAAAGAAGTAAGTTGCAAGAACAGCAAAGCATATGACTGACGGGAATGACTGAATCATAACGAGCCTGAAACGCCTCTGTTGTGCAGCGAGGAGGCAGAAGCTCTGGCTAAACGACTCAAGCTTAGATTTTATCGTGCTTCGGTGAAGGAGGATCTAAACGTCAACGAGGGTAGGTTTCATACGAGTGTCAACAACTGGTTCAATTCAAGAGAAACTGCTTCAGCCTGGATAATCATTTGTGCTTTCTCTTTTTTTGTAGTTTTTAAGTACTTAGCAGAAAAATATCTCCAACGACTCAAACAGCAAACAGCAGAGGAGACGGAGGTGATCCACACAACAAGCAATAAAATAGGTGAGGAATCTCTTCCTTTATTTCGGTTGTTGTCAATTGACGAGGCCAACAAGCTTATGTGTACTTTTTGTTTTTTCAAAAGGTGTTTTCAATACTACCAGTAGTAACACCTGCAACCAGAGCTCCAACAACGGCCGAGAACTGATTACTTTGAGACCAAACAAGCAGAGGACCAAGAAGAGTAAAAACCCTTTTGGAAGCTGCAGCCTACTCTAGAAAACTCTCCTCATGAAATGAACCACACTCGGTACAATCACACGCATACAGCTAAGCTAATAACTTGACCAATCAGTGAGGGGATAATCAAATTTCTGTGCCCGTTAGAACGCAGCGCTTCTTGAACCCAGTCCGAACGGTGTGAACAGTAAAGTAACAGCAAATGAGAGAGAAGTGGAGGCAGATGTTGATCAGAAGCCTGATTTCAGTCGCGCCGCAGCCAGATTTGGTTTTCTCAAGCTGCATGTACTCTCTGAATGGTCCTTCAGACAGGTCAGATCACAGTTATATTGTATGGAGGTAGCTACAGTTAGAGACCAAAGCCCACACTGACTAAGAGATACTACGCTATTCTACTTCATTAACTTGATGCTTCATCTGAATATTGGCTTGTGTTCACACATCGACACTTGAGTTTGTTTCGACCCAGTTCCTCACAAACATCTAAACACAACCTGTCGTCAACGACACACACTCGGACCCTTGTGGTTGCCTTAAAGAACGACAGCTGCAGATACAGCACGCTGTCTTGATTGATTGAACCAGCCCCGAAAAAACTGTCTGGGTTTCAGGTGGTTCTTCCCCTTATACCAAGGGTTCTCCAGTGACCTGACACTCCTATCAGAGTATGTAAAGGCAAAGATTGCACTCTTCACCCTGTGAGAACTCCCAGGCAGGACTTAGCTGTCACTCTCTCAACTGTGCAATATATTTGCATGTTATTGTAAAAGATATCCAGATGGTTTTGTACCATATATTTCTATTTCCTTAAAGGAATATGGTTCAAACTTTACTGTTTATCCTTATCAAATCCAGAGTGGAATCTCTGTGTGTGAGTATTTTTGTACGAAGCACAAAACAGTGTTGAGTGATTTTCATTTTTTTTCTTTTGTTGTTTTTTTGGTGCCAAATTTCCTCTCTGAGCTGTGGGTGAGGAATAACACTGCAATGATCTGGATGTAACATGGGTGGATCTAAAGAATGTGCTCCTGTGTGTAACCAAATATAGAGAAACCACTGTCACTAAAGTAATCTTTGTCTGCTTTGGCTTTGTCTATTACAGACCTGTGTTAATCTCAGTTTGTCATCATGAGGATCCTCTTTGAATTGCAATCCGTTACAGTCTGTTCTTGATTCATTTGTTCACACTGTCTGTGTTCAACCTTCCTTTTCGTTGACTTCAGGGTGACTTCAACGTTCAGCAGTTTGTGCACTACATATAGTTCATCCAATAGACATGGTATGAAATTTTGTATCAGGTTTCTTTTCCTATATAGTATTTCTTTGATTTCTTTCCCTTTATCAGCCTTCTCTTTTTGATTGAAACAGAAAATGAATAGGGGGAGAAAAGTTTTGGAAGACTGAAATCAACCTGCTCCTCCGTGTTTGTGCCTGTGGTACGATGCTCTGGGCAAAATGCAACCCATGGTTCTTTACAAAAAAAATGCTGAACACCAGGACTGAATGTTTTATCATAAAAGTGCTTGTGTGCTCTTGAATATGCAAGAAACTGTCCTCTATATTCATCAGCAGAACTGTTGCTCAGTCTTCGTTTGTTAACTCTGTTACCTGCCTCGTCTGTTTTTAAGCCTTTAATTTGAAACGCCATTATGTGGAGGACACTGGTTTAACCCAGCACAAATCAAGCCTATGGTTATGTTGCAATCTCATTTGAAACTCACCAACATTTACCTTCATTAGTGATGGAATTTGTGTAACATGGGAATACAGTAGGTATGACATCGTGGAATATATTTGCATGCATCTCTTGACCTTTTTATATAAGAGTGAACTTGCTGATCTCAGATCTGTGTTAAGATAAGACTGAATTCTCTCATTCATTCTTAATCTTTAATAAGTCTATTGGTAAAATCCTCAAAGCTGCTTAAGATGTGTTCCACCGGTTCCACCAATGGTACTTCTAATTGTGTGACATTTTCAGCTTTCTTTTTTGTTTGTATGTTGACTGTATTTGGAGAAAGGAGAAAACAACAACAAAGTGGCTCAAGAGTAACACATGCAGGTTTGGGGTTATTTTCACCTCAGCGAATGTTCAACAATGGTTGCAATGCATCGTCTATGTTTACATTCTCCTCCGTTGACCTTCAGTAAGCATTTGAACTATTCTTGCAGCACAGTAAAACTGTAAATAGTCATTTTTCTTTTCTTTGGTACATTGTGTTCACCTTTTCTTTTGTTTTTTGACTGATGGAATTAGCGCACTTTACTGTTCAAATGGCCTATAATCTAAACAAAAAAATCGTCACAAGATAAAACTAACCATACTTGCGTGCTGTCACTCAGGTGTTAATGTGTCTTACTTTCATTCCATTTTTTTTTATTTTTCACATAACTTTACGATGGAGTTTCATGTTTGAATAGATAAACCAATATATATATATATATGCGGTCATCCTGACAAAAACAACACTCTTTGCTGTAGTTTCAAGTCTATCATAACCTAAAGTGTGCCACACAGCTGTGCGCCTACGTTATGTTCGATGGAAACCTGAAACAAATAAAAACATAAATTTTTCTTGAATGTGTTCATCTTTGGTCGTCGTGTCTTTCATACTTCTTTTTGCACACATGTGTGACAAGGAAAACAAACAACTCTTCAACACTTATTAAAAGATTTTATTTGACTCTTGTGACCAAAAACTCGGTGCAAACAAGGAACATCCACAGCTTGATGTGACTTGTGGTGCTTTCTCATAAAGAGGTAGCGCATGCACCCTGAATACTTACCAGCCACACGGCTTCAGATTTAAGGCAATGAAATGGAAAAAGACAAATGGATGGATTCAGTGTCAGAGTCCAGAGCTGACATTAGAGACTCACCATAACCTATCAGTACAATACAAACTGCTCACCATGCTGTTATGCTACAAGCATGTTACACTTGGTCATTGCTTGATTTTCAGTACTGTTTTTTCTACAGTTGCAAAAGTGATCAAACCTCAGATGGAGTTGAGTTATTCTTTTCTTCAAGTGAGTATGTGAGCATGCTTTGCGTGTACAGTGTAAACAAGGAACTCAAGTAAGGTCAAAGAAAAATACTATCGAGTTAAAATTGATGTGCTTTTTTAAACTTTATCTTTCTCTCTTCACCTTACAAGTAGCATCTTTCTGACAGTGGCTCTGGGTGAGTTCAGTGGCGTTTGACACATGTAATAAGTTGTTGATGTTTCATTTACTGCCATTGGCTTTGGGATCTTCAAGTTTTTGGTGATCCATGATCTTGATGTTTTTCTCGGCGCTCTCAATGTTTCTCAACAGAGTCTCCAGCCGCCGCTTGATCTTCTTCTGGTCCTCCAGGGCACAGCTGATCACGACGGCCTGGAACTTCTGGTCCACGGGACCGGGCGGTGCCTCGGACACACAGGCTGACAGCAATGTCAGCAGCCGCTGCCGTCCGCCGTCCATGTCAGTCAGTAACTTTTTCACTAATTCGTCGATCATGGAGGTGGCCTTCTGCAGCGCCTCCTCCTGCTGGGAGTTCCTGATGGTTCCAATAGAGATCTCCACAGTCAGTGTTCTGCCCATCAGACGGTTTGCAGTCAGACTCAACTCTTCTCTTTCGCCTACAAGAGAAAACAAAAATATGGCGACATTTTGCATTGTTTCCAACAGCCGTCGTGTTTCGGGATCACCTCCATTCTGTGGTGACTTTTAACGTTTACTTTCATTCAGTGACACAAAAGTATGCAGCTGGGGAATCTAAGGCCAATACCGCTCCAATCTGTGCACTGAAGTAAAACATTAGGGGTTATACATTTATCTCAGCTCTCAAACATTTGACCCAAAATAACCCCTTTGATAAGCTGTAGACCTCCTCCTGCAAGCTTTGTTTTGCTAAAACACCACAGTAAAGCCAATGAAAACATACAGTCAAAACAACAGACAGAAAAAATAACCTTCAGGAGCATCAGACACTTTGCCAGGTCTGCTCCACATTTACATTCTCCTCTTTATTATTTCCACATTTTGTATTTCCTTTTTTTTTTTAAGGTTTAAAGTGTTGTAAGGACAATAATTTTGACAAAAAAAACCCGGAAGGCCTTTTGTTGAAAACTTGAGTGTTTACTATAATCAGCTTTGTACATAGTGTATTTATTTCCATCGCAGGTTCATTAAAAAAGGAACTAATGCACACTGTCTTGTCTTGTAAATGTGTGTCTGGGTGGAGCTCCAGAACACGCTTGTTCTTCGTTATTGTCAAAGCTCCAGAGGTTTCTCAATCACCTCCACCCAGGCAACATGTAGCTCTCAAAGCATAACCTCACTGGATCACAATGCAAAAATGACATCAGAGCAGGTTGGGAGAGAAAAAAGGGAAAAACATGCAACGATTTAAAAAACAAAACAAAAACGCATGTATGTTCTTGTAATGTTGATGATACTACTATCCGGAGGTAACAAGCAAAAGGCGTCAGTGAAGACAGAAGTTGTGATCAGTCTTACCGGAGCTGATATTGCGCATTTCTTGGCAGTTTTGTAAGGACTGAATCATTTCCAGGATGGACTCCCTTTCCTGCTCCATGGCCGATGCTGCCTCGCGCAGAGCCTCCACCCTGACAGGGGCAACAAGTCACTAACAATCCACCACGCGCATCGAAATCTCACAAATAACCACTTCTACGTTTCCCCGTATCAGTCTACAAGCGCGCACCATACATCCAGGCAGGGAGCTGTCAACCAGTGGGAGTAATACACAGATCTTGGAGCAGCCGTTCAGCTGTCCGCCATGCACATGTCAGGGCCCGTTATTCAAGTGCACCTCATTTCCAGCTGGTCCAAACTTTCCAGCAGCCGCCCCGAGCGATCCGCCATGGACAGCGTCCTGCTGAACTTGCTGCTGGTTGCTTCGTTCATCTTCGCTTGGATTTTCGCCTGAGCCATGATGTTGAGCGCCTGCTTCTTAATTTTTACGAGCCGAGGTGCAGACAGAGGGGGAGGAGGTCTCCGTGCGATCAGCGCTCAGAGGTGGACGTCCGACTGCCGCGCAGCTCCTCCAGGGACATTTCCAAACATGGGCAGCCACTTCCTTCGCTCGCTACTCGGAGAAGTTTCCCGAGGAGCCCAGAAGTGGTCGTCAATGACGTGCCAGAGGACCGCTGGAGGTGCACACAGGCTGTCCCAACAAACTTTTCTTGAGTTGGAGTCTTAATTTTGAAATCTCGTTTAGAAAAATGTTGTACTCACACGGATTTCAGCCACACATCCGTTTCTCACACAGCTAGCTGGTGGTGGTGGTGGTGGTGGGGTCGATCCAGTTTGACATTGAGGGAAAACAGTGCACATCCTGTACAGGTCAGCAGTCCAACCCAGGGCAAACAGACACATATTCAACTACAGCTTTGACTCACTGTCTGTGTCATACCCTGTAGGTGAAATGATGCATGCACACGTAGAATATGCAGACTTTCTACTAAAACACCTCCCTCGTGCGCAAACCCAGGACCTCCTCAGTGGGAGGCAACAGCACAAACCACAACCCTAATGTACAGCCTAAAAGTACTTCATGACTACGGATGTGTCAAAGTTGTGTTACTCCACGCAACCTTCGAAGGCAAATGAGGTCTTTATGTTTAAATATGACAACAGAGTGAACCCATAACAGAGCTTGGACAGCTCAGGCAAAGCAAAGTGACCCCTGACACTGACATTAGTTAGACCACAGCTATTAAATTCTACATGGGACGAGTGTTTGTGAGATTATTGCTAAGCAACCAAAAAATAATATTCAAATTCTTCAGTCGATTGTGGTTTTTACAAAAGATGATTGATTCTTTTCATATTTTATCTTTATTTGTGGAACTTTGGCTTTAACCAGGGAGAAGATTATCTATTACACTCATGCATGAAGATGAAAACCTGCAAACAAATCATTGAATTCTGACTCCATGATGGAAAACTGAGACTGCAACCAGAGAACCAGTTGTGGTCACAAGTTGGGCTTTGGCATCCTGCTATGTCATCGGTGCCAACTTTAGCATGCGGCGACATGCCAAACCATTTAGTGTCCAGAACAGGCGGCTGTGTGTAAAATCGTTGACACTAAAAACAAACTGCGTTCTGCGGCGCGATGTGCTTGGTGCATTTATTTAAAGAATTTCTGAACACAACTATCTTTTACAAACAGTTCAAATGAAATATTCAATGAACAGCAGGTCACAAAACAACTTAAAACTCCATGAGGCTTCTTTGAAGAGCTTTCTCAAACTCTGTAAGACAAACAAAAAACACATTATATCGGCACAGTATGTGAATGAATATTTCAAGATAAAACACCACATTTTGCAAAACTACAGTAATTGGAGAAAACAATGGACTGCACATGTGTAGGTGTTCCTACTGAGTGCTACTCAAACACATACCAGCTGACTCGTGTTTTGCTTCTTCTACACTCAGGGACAGGGCTCGCTTCATTTCAGCGTCTGTGTCACCTTCAACAAGAGACAACACCTGAACAGCTCATCTACTAGCAACCTCAGTATCCAAGACAGAAATACAAGTTGTACTGTGAGAGGAAATTGTTGGTTGCTTACTTTCACTTCCTTTGTCGACTTTATTGATGAACTTGCTCAGTGTTTCGTCATCGATCTCTATGGTTAGTAGAAAAAAAGAGTCGACTTAAATGCTTCATGTGAGAATATTAGGTGAGAACAAGTCATGCTAAATAAAATTACCGTTGTCTGACATAATCTCCACAGCTCTGACTGTTGTTCCAGTGACAGCTTCTTTTTCCAAATCCTTGCTGCAGGCCCTGGAGCTCACACAGGGCTCCAGCGTGCAGTGGCTGGAGTGATAGTGTTTATGGAAACTGGGTATGTCCGTGAAACTCTCCTGGCAAATGTGGCATTCCACAACAAAGGTCTTGGCCAGCTTCAAGCCACCGTGTTTTGTGTGGATGTGGGCCTTTATCTGTGCATACGACTGCACCAATAAACTACAGTGAGCACAAACATAGTGGCATTTCCCCTCAGCAGACAGATTCCTCATGCACAGTGTATATGTCCCTTTCATTTTATCTTTGTCCATTTCAGAACCCATGCAGGAACATTCGCACTGACTGGTGCCCTGACCGGTGGCAGGCTGCTCGCCCTCCCTGTCCTGATTCATACAGTAGTAGTCACTACTGTGCAGACTCTTGTAGTGCTCCAAAAACTCCTCCTCGCTATTTAGCTGCATGCTGTCGCAGAGGCCGCAGAAGTAGGAACTTTTGATCTGGCTGCTGTGCTCATTCATGCAGTGTCTCCGCACAGTGGACTCTTTGAAAAACTTCTGAGGACAGTGTCCACACATGAACCTCTGAAAGCTGTGGCTGCTCACATCACCGCAGTGTTGTTGGACAGCCGCTTCTGACTCGAAGACATCCTCACACATCCTACACATCCAAGATTGTGCCACTTTTGCCGTTTCTACCGAGCCCTGCTGTGCAGTGGATGCAGGGGGTGAGCACTGAGCAACTTCGCTGCTTGTGGAGGGCTTGGTGCAGGAGGCTGCTGCAAGCTCTTTAGACACCTCTTGCTCAGCAAAGTAGGTGTGTCCACTGTGCGCAGCCAACACGTGCGCCAGGATGTCCTCATATCGAGGCATCTCCACTTTGCACTTGCGACAATAGAAAAGGAAGTTGGAGAGATGCGCTCCCCCGTGAAAGCGGCTCATGTGGAGGCGGGTGATTGAGGACTCCCCCATGCGTTTCCCACACACGCCACACTGGTGGAAGATCTGGTTGATAGCCAGGAGGTGCTTGCTGGCTGTGTCTTCCTCAGGGAAAGACAGGCCACACTCACAGAACCACACCGTCAAAGGCTCGCTGCGACCGTGGGGCTCCAAACTGGGAGCGAATCTCTTGCGTTTAGCTGGAGAGCCTTCACATTCCCTCTTTAGCTTTCCTCTGTTTTGGAAAGGCGTGCCATGCCCAGTGGACCGTTTGTTCTCAGCTGAGTGTTGGTTCTCATGAAACCTGCCATACTGAAGAAGTGCTTGTGCCATGGTTTGGTTAAACTCAACATCATGTTGACTTGATTCTTTGTGCCTCTCAGCTTCACTTTGGCTGAGGAAGACTTTACAGCAGAGGGAACACTGTCCGCGTACTTGCAGCCGTTTCATTATCTGCACGATGGTTTTGTCAGCCGTGGCCACAGCACAGCCCTGCCTGCAGTGCACACTGCAACATACAAAAAGAACCAATGAAAAAAGAGACACAGAAATCCAGGCAAGATCCTGTACAAACATCCATCCTTCTGCTAAATGAGATTCATCCAGATGTGCACTCTTGAACACTAACACTGTGCTGACAGAAACCTGAATAAATCAAAATGAGACATACTTGAAGTGAGCTTGAGCTTCCTGATGGGACACCAGTACTTTGTGGCATAAAGAGCATCGGACAATAAAAGATGAATCCTTGCACAAAGCGATGAGGTGGGTTTTGACGTGTTGTGGAACAGGGACTGGCACTACTGTTCCTCTTGTTTCTATAAACAGAAGGAAACCAAAAGTAAATAGGTCAGTGCAACAACACTTATTTTGGAGCTTGTGGTGCTGTCAATCACAAAATAATGCTCGTTCAAAAATTTCCATTTACAACACCTCTTCCTGCATTGAACAATTTAGAAAAATTGGTGTGTGTTGCTGCTTTGCACATTTTTATCTGCCCTTACCGATGATCTCGAGTGGTATGAAAAGTTTTCATGCATCACAAGAAAACTCACCATTCAGGACAAGTGACTCAGTGAAGTGATTTTTGGCCGACATGTGCTGCAGGCACTCGTCTCTCAGGTTGAACAGGAGGTAGCAGGCAGGACAAGCAAAACACACGATTTTCTGATAGATCTGGTCGATGCAGTGATCTCCGGGTGCTAGGGACGACACCTGTGCATCACAGAAAAATCATTTAAATATCACCATGTTCGGAAAGGACTGTTAAGGCCTCAAAAGAATAGGCGTGGCTATCAAACATCACAAAAACCTTGGACTTGAGGTGTTCCCTCCATTCATTCTTTGTCTGGAAATATTCAGCGCAGGCAACACAGGCGTAAAACTCCGATGGGCAGCCTTTGAGACAGACAGCTGGGTCACAGGGGGAGTGGTCAAACCTGCACAAGATGTTTAACATTAAACATACATAAAAAGAACGTAATCTTGGAATGTGTGCAATCTGGACGGACATGGGAGAGATGGAACACCTTTTTAAATGTCCATTGAGGAGGGAAGTGTTTTCATAGACCCGACCACAGTTTACAACTGGACAAGTGTGTCTCACTGAACTATTGCCGGAAATGAAAGCAGATCTCTGTCTTCTTAAACCAGAGCTGATCACACCAGGCTTAACACCTTGGAAAACAAACAAATAGCATCAACAACTTGCAGAATAATCTTGAACAATATATTATACCTCGACTGAAACAAAAGTACATTTTATCAATGCTGTGCTGAGAGTGACTCATTGCTGCAGTGGACAGAAATACAGTGATAAAAATTATTACAAAACAATTCACGACAGAACAGTTTGTTCTACGAGAACTGTAAAAGATTTAAAATTAAAATGAGCGATTATGCTATAGGTTTCTGACTCGGAACAAAAACATACCTGGCATCTTCAGCCACATGTCGACACAGCGCTTTGCTTCTAGATTAACCCCATTTGAAGCGCTGAACGCTAGCTCTTGCTGTCCGTGAACAATTTGTTGGATTTGTTTCTCCTGATAAGACACCAGAATACCATAATGACAAGTCTTTCCACTCTGACCGCCATAGACTATATCACACTAAGTCATGAATAAACCCTTCACAAAACTCCAGCAGGGTTTTAGTCATCTATGTGCTCTCACTTCTTGCCACAAGATGGCCCTGTTGTCTTAACTTATGTCCTCATTTCGCCACACCATCACAAGTTACACTCCACACTTGAAATCAAATGTATTCTTTACATACAGATTTAAACAAATACAGTTTGTGGAGTCACTTGTGACACTTCATAAACACGGAAATGACAAGCTGACCCTTTAGATAAAAAAAACTTGTGTCTCAAAGTCACAATCACACAAGTAAAAAACAATTAGTGCACTTTCTTATTTCTGAGGACCAACCTTGAAAGCTCTGCATTTATCTGCTCTTTCCTTCCTCTCCTGAGCCACCTGGTGGGCCAGTCTGTCCAGCGTCAAGGCAACACTTGCTTTGCGATGGCGAACTTTATCTTCCAGCTACAGTAGGAAGAAAAAAACATTTTTCAAAAAAATATCATCAAGGTGTTCACACTGTGTAGTAAACAACATTTGTTTTCAAAAATACTCACCGTGACAGCCGTAGATGAACACCCCTCGTCATCGCTGTCACTCAGCAAATCGATACATTCTAACACCGGTCTAGAGGGGGCTTCCTGGTGTAAGTAGAAGAGTTGCTTAAATGCACTGACAGGGAAAGTTGAAAGACAACTGTATGCTTGTCAAGCATTCATGACACAATTGGACAAATCAATAGACGGACAGAAACCAATCAAAGTGGATGGCTTATCTTTGGACCTTATAGCTACATGAAAAAAGGGTACACATGGCTTACTGATACAAACTCCACTTCTTCCACTTCGTCTTCATCTTTCAGAGTTGGGGAAGACATTTATCTGTGTGAAAAAGACACACAGACGTTAACTTATGTGCAGTGGTTACAACGAATGCAGAGTAGTTATAAAGCACACTAGACAGGGAATAAAAAATACAACTCCTTCAGCTGTGTTTGACTGACAACACGGGAAAAAATACACAATTGGCCTTATATGGTTGTACACAAGATTGAACAATAGATCACAGACTGGGTTTTAAATTTACAGTTATAAACAAATGCAGAGCAAGTTAATTGCGTTACAAAGCATTTATAACGTTGATATACAATTATACTTGTTTTGCTCCAAGCACCAGCTGCACCGCTTCAGTACACCACAAGTCGGGACAATGCCGCCACTGTGTGAGGTAGAAAAATCTGTGTTGTTGCAATATGAAGTTTGACCACGTGCGACAGTATTGAGCTAGTGTTCATCTTTCCAGAAGTCAGGCAAGGAAGAAGTTGCGCGCCACAGAGAGGGAAGCAACAAACACAGTTCATGTTAAAAATTACATCAACACATGAATCTATACCACTTTAAGAACATATTGCTTGGGATTCGAGTAACTTCACACGATAATCACAAACTCAGTTCACTTTATATGTGTTTAAATCAACTATGACCTGATATAAAACTTCGTCAGCGGTGAAATCTGTGATCCTCTACATTTTAGGCTGGATGCTAACGTTAGCTTGGCAATGTAACGGCTGCGAATAAAATGTGTAGCCCAATTTACAGATGCATGACAAAGACACTGTGTTTTTCGGTTAATTTGCAGTTTAAAATGCATCCTATAAATCAGGGTGTGCGTCAAGCTACCTACTGTTTATTCCGCAAACTCCGCCACTGAAGTGGTTGCACCGCTACAACATCGACGTAAAACCCTGCTATTCCGGTTGACGACGTCACCTTTAGCTGGTACGCTGCTTTTGTACACACAGTGTGCTGCATGGACGGGGTTATTGGCTGGTGCTGCAGAAGGAGGGCAAAACAAACCCCGCCCGCGTTTATACATTATACGGAATGAAGTGTGACAGTGTACCCAACCGACAGCTATTATGACCTCATTGGAGAGAACAAAATATTTAGCTAGAATTCGGATAATATATACTTCAATATATTCTGCCAACTGTATCCCCGCATATTTGTTCAAGAATGGCATTATTGTGTTCATTTACATCACTGCTTACCAATCATATAGATTGGAATTAGCTATTTGATTTATAATGAACTCATCCACATTTCCTCTCAGGGCAGTAGACTGGATAACTGGCTGTGACTGTCGTGTTCTATGACATGATCTCGCAAGCAGGACAGCGGTTTGCACATTGTAGTTGCAACGATATGTTTGTAAATCAGATTGTCCAGTTCAATACTCATTGACAAAGACAATTGATTACGTTCTGACTATAAAATGGATGGAAATTTCTGTTGACGTCATGACACTTAATATTCTAGGAATGTGCACAGAATAATTTACAATAAGCATGCAACTGTTTCACACAACCATGTGGTCATGTGAGGCGCACAATATCAAAGGATTTACAGCTTGTCGAATAAATGCAAAGAACAATTGTTATTACTATATCAGTGGGCACAAATTGACATAGGCCTGAAAATAGACTATTGTGTCACCAAGTCCTGCTGAGGGATGTCTCTTTTTATTATTAAATTAGTCTAAAGTTACGCTTTATATCCCTCCTTTTTGGTAGGAAATAAGAAAAAAGAAAAATTGCTTTTAGTTCATCCAAAATTTACGTAATCCCTGTTGGATTATGTGTAGAGTCGTTTTTTGTGTGTGTTTTTCTCCTCTTAATCCCAGAAGTGCAGCTCCTGTGTCATTGCAATGCATTAAGCTTCATTTATGTGGTTTAACCAAGTTGCACATAAACAATCGGACATGGTAGTGGTCAAAACATTGTGGTGTCAGCGAAAACAAATACATTTTCTGATCCAACAAGTATGCAGATTTGTGTGCTCGACAGTGACTGTGGGCTGAGTCTCACTTTCGCAGTTCCTCTCCAGCGTTCATGTGGAGGGCAGAGCGCTCGATGCAGCAGTCGCTGCGATGCCGGGACGAATCTGCTGACTCCCCCTCTGCCCCTGTGCTCAAATAAATAAATAAAGCATGCGCCTCTGCTGAGTCATGCGTTGTACCTCGTCGCACAATAATGATATCAATAGTGTGGACTGTCCTCCTTGAACCGAAAAGCCCCGCGCCACGGTTTGCCGGGTGATGCTTGGCGTATGTCACCGGGGGTCTTTCCTGTCATCTCGGTGAAAACCGCAGGAGGGGAGAGGAGAGGAGCGAGCTGTCGGAGGCTGCTGCCGGAGCTGTCCTGCATCCCGCCTTATGATGATTGCTGCGGCGTTTTTGGTCCTCTTAAGGCCGTACAGTATCCAATGCGTGTTGCTTTTACTGCTGCTGCTGCTCGGGACTATTGCGACGATTCTGTTTTTCTGCTGCTGGCACCGCAGGCTTCGTAATGGAAAGCATCCAATAAAATCGGTGCTCTCCGGACGCTCCAAGAGCCGTGGTGAGTAGCGCAAGGCCAGCCGCATCCCTGCATCATGACAGCTCACGCCCGCACATCAGTGTGGGCTTAAAGCTGTGTTGTAGATGTCCATGGTCTGTTTCTCACGTATGTTATCGCTAACACAGAACGAGTGACCATTGCACATCCACGGCTTGCGCTGTCAGATAAAACCAATGTCTATTTGAGCCCGTGAATGTGCGTAAATATCAGTCGGGGGATTTATGGTCGACTTAGCATGAAATGTCCTAAAGTTTTAAGTAATTTAAATGATTGTCACTGGCAGTATTAGTCACGTCATACGTGGGGTTAAATGTTACATAATATTATGTCATCCTAACAACTGCTGTCTGTCTTGTAGTTGGCCTGCGAACGCATCATTTTCGATCGGAGGTAGGATGAACTTTTTTACATGGTGTTTTTGTCTTTGTGCTCTAACAGCAGATAGAAATTGTCTTTTGGATATGCTAAACGCTGGTAGGTGCCTTTGTCTTTCAGGCAGTCAAACCATTTCTTGCTTTCTGCTTCTTCGGACTTTTATCAAGGACTGCATGACTGTTTTAGGGACCAAGCTGTGCGCATTGCGCATGTCTCAGGCTATCAATAAATAATGGAGATGATATTGCAGTTTCATTGTTCATAGAAGAGAACTTTGGGGGCTTGCATGCACATGGGCTAAAAGTAATATTTTACTTCATGTTGTCCTCATTTTTAAGACCTGTGAGGTTTATTTTACATCATGTTTTTACCAAATGGAGTCCAGATTGAGCCGATCTGCCACAGTCTGAAGTGTTTTCAAGAGTCCCTGAAAGGTTACCAACGAATGTAAATTAAAAAGCACCAGTAAACCATCATCAGATATAACTGACTGATGTGGTTAAAGCAATCTGTGTGAAAAAACAGAAGCTGAACCATATATGAAGGTGGTAAGGAGAAAGGATTACACCTAATGCCTCTAAATTTGAAGGTTTGGGGAATGGATTAATGTACATTTCAGTAAGATTGAAGCAAACCTGTGATTCATGGAAAATAATACAGAGGCTAACCTTTATGGTTTGTCTCAGTTTAGTACATCTGGATTTATGACAGGAATGGCTAAATTTAAATGTGAGTGCTTTATGATCTTTCATGATTTTAAGCTCACAGATACAAGTCTTTCCTTCCTTTTGGGGTCATGTTCATGAACCACTACATGTTCAATCCCTACTGGCTCATTACTGAGCTGGTAGAGATTCAGTATCAAATTCAAGGACACTCAAGTCAGTAGAACTTAATGGTAGCAAAGTAGTGTCCTTGGATATGACTATGCTGCAATAAGCGCTCCCTACATAAAAGTTATTACAGTTGTGAAAAAAACAATATGCAAGTGATTGTCCGTAGAAGTTACTGAATCTTTTGTTTCTGACATGATAGTGTTTTTGAAATGACATAAGGTCAACAGCAGTTACTGCAGTCGCTTTCTGTCCTAAAGATTTACAATCTTCTGCAAAGTGTGTATTACAGTCCTGACATTTGATCATGTCTCCAGGGCTTCAGACACAGTCCCCGTCACTCTAGAAGGAGCCTGCATGCTCGAGTGACAGAAGAAAAACCCAGTCTGGTTGAGGTTCCTGAGAGTGAACCTGACTCATCATCAGTGCTGAGGAGGCGGAAAGTCAAGAAGAGGGTTCAACCAGAATTTTACCAGTCTGTTCAGGTCACCCCCACACGTAAACCCGTAGGTATCCCCCCTTCCACCTGCTTAGTGATGATAACACAATGGTGGTGTTATTTTGCTTGCTCCTCTCCACAGGGACACTACTGCCCTTGAATCTCATTCTCAGACTGGTAACCTCTCCTTTGGTGCACTTTTAATGGGGTTTATCTCAGGGTGTGCCAAAAGAATGTCTTCTTACATCTTCTTTAAGTTTTATATTCACATTTACATCGAACACACTAAATGTTTTAATACATGAAAGAGCAACATACCTAATCCAATAAATGGTCTGAATTAGAATTATTGGTTGATTATCGAAAGAAGGTGGGGTAGGGAAGGGTAACTGCGAACTCGTGTCTTGAGTTTTTACACGATGTGTGACATCTTTCTGTAGCTTACGTTTTATGTCCCTTCATTGATTTTCACTGACATGATGTCTTTCGTTTGTTTGTTGTGTTGCAACATGTTAGATAACAGAAACAAACAGCAGTGTTTTTCACCACAGACGTGGTCAGCAAACAAGGTTCACTCTGACCACAACCTGCTGTCAGGAGAGCTTGATCACATCAGCGTGTTAATTATTGCTTTTGTTTGAACATGATCAATTGCTTTTACGTGTGTCCTGTTAAAGGACTTGTTGGTAAGAACAGTTTCCCAGTATTGCTTATTTGAAAGTACAAATAATGTTGAGGTTCACAAACTACTTGAATAAGAGAGAAGAAAAAGAGATGTAAGGAATTACAAGTTCTGTAAGATAAGTGCGGAATGTATTATGTCTGTCATATCTGTAAAGCAGGCAAAGTCCAGCCCATTGTGCATTATTTGTGTCATGCAGCAGAGCCAACATTTGCTAAGAAAATCCCCTTTAAGGTATTGCTCTTAATGAAGACATATTATATTTTTTTGTGTATGTTTCTATAATGATGTAGGTATGAATGTAATGCAGCTGATAATTACCATTCTCAGCTAGCATCACCTACAAACTGAATTAGTTTTATTGTGAAGAAAAAGAGTTCAAACATAGATTTAAAAAAAATCATACTCGTAAAAAAATGTTTGTGCTGTCAGTCATGCAAGACTTTAAGTAGGAAATAAATTTTTACCATTTCATCACGAGGAACATGAATAAACAGAATGCTGATAAAAGCTGCAGCCCCTAAGCTGCAATCTCACGGCTGAGTTTCATCCTGATAAAAGATGATGTAACCACGAAAAGACTGCTAATTCTAAAAGTGTGTTGCTTTTAACAGTTTGTGGGTTTCATGGTAGCAGCGAGTTTAATCACACATTCTGTCATTCCTGTCATGAGGCAGAGAAAAAAAGTGTCCTTAATCCCATCTGATGTAGTTTTACCTTTCATCTTCACAAAGACAGTGTTCGTGCTGATATTTTTTTCCAATGCTCATGGGTACAGAGTGAACACAATGAACTCGAGCAACTGTTTTAGGTTGCTAGACAACCACTGTTAAGCAGGTGTCACATCATAGATTATGGGCCCACCCTTTTTCTCAGGTTGGCTTTCATGGTGTTATTTGCTCTGTTGCTCACAGGAATGTCAGGGGGGAGCAACATATTGCAACAAATAAAGATTATGATACATGTGAATAACTACATTGCAGTTGAGTTAAAGAAAAGTGTTTCAATATCAACAAAAAAGGAGGATTTACTTTGTGATAATTCAATGAGAATTAATCCCTCTGTGTGACCCAATTAAAGGATTCTTATTACTGTGGTAATGCCTCATGTTGCGGTTGGTCCAAGGATCACAGGAAGCGGGAATCCCGTATGAACCCTCTCTATGAGAACCCGAAGGAGGTCCTGTCCTTTTATTACCCCCGTATTTTTTTTTTTTTTGTTTGTTTGTTTTTGGATGGGGGGCTATTTGTAGCCGGTCAGCGCCTCGGTGCAGAGATGGCGCTCTAACACCGCCATCACTGCTGGAGCTGCTGCTGCTGCTGCTGCTGCTGTTGGTTACCGGGTATGACGCGGAGGCACATGCAGTCTGCGCTCCCATCACGGTCCAGCTCTGCCTCGCCTGCACACGGCGTACCATCCTTCCAGCCCTCTGGAGATCAGACATCACCTCACATCCTCTCACGCTCTGATCAGGGGCGAACGCCTGACCGGAGCATCCCTCAAAGGGCGTGGCAGGCACCTCGTGGACTATGTGGCTGAAGGCTGGACGCTAATTACGCCTAAAAAGATTTTTTTCCTCCCCTTCCTCCAGCTGACAGGTCTCATGCATTCGGTGGTAAGTCTTCCCGCTGACCTGGCGGGGGAGCTAGATACTATTGATTCCACATCGCCTTTATCTGGCTCATTCTTTCATTGTTATTGGTCATTACGACCTGGTGTCTCCTGTCACTGTTCTTCCGCGCGCCTAACATGCGCTCACGTTGCGCACTTTAACCCGCAATGGTGAGGGGGGGGGATTGAACGTGTTGTTGATGTGCCGGGCTCCCCAGTGTGTTATCAAGACAAGTATTGTTCCCTTTCTCTCTCTTTACCCCCCATTTTTTTTCCTTTTGTCTCGTAGAGTTCCAGTTCTGGGAATCCTTCCCTGCACTGCTCCATGTCTTCCTCCGCGGATTTCTCGGACGAGGACGATTACAGTGTTAAATCGGGATCGGCATCGCCGGCACCCGGGGATACTTTACCCTGGAACCTGCCCAGACACGAGCGGTCCAAGAGGAAGATCCAGGGAGGATCCGTGCTGGATCCGGCAGAGAGAGCGGTGCTCCGGATTGCAGGTGAGCGACAGTCAACCGAACGCACTTTAACTTGTTAGTGTAAGATATTGGAGGAAAAACCTGCTTCAAGTATGAAACAATGACAATCTACATAATACCAATAGATGAGTCATTTAGGTGGGCTTTTCTTTGGGACCCCCGGTACTATTGGGGGACATAAACTTGGTCCGTAGTGACGTGGATGTGCCACATGTGACGGTATTTTGGTCTCCGCGCGGCGCTTTTTATGGATGTGAAGCTTTAAGATGAAAACCTCTGATTGTGCCGCGACCCTTCGGTGTCACTTAATCTTTCATCTTTTTACGTTTTATCAAAGACAACATGTTTATTTAAATTCCTCGGCAAACAAAAAGACTGCGATTGCGGTACTTTTACGTTGACCACATTTCAGGTGTGTGTTTGGTGAGACAAAGGAAATGAGCTCATTTGCCCGACTTACACTGGTTACTTTCACATCTCCTTTGAGAACTTTCTTATATATGTCACTTAATTGCTTTATTATGATGCTTTGACACTCATAAATCCAGAAATTATATCATATTTTGACTTGTGTGAGTGAACCTTTATAGCCAAATTAGCAGCAGATAAATTAATGCAAGCATGTCAATAACACAATTTCAAACACATCTGTTTCATAGTAATAAAATGTCGACGTTACCGCTGTACAGAGAAAGGCGTGTATATTGTGCACACTAAAAAAAGTGACAACAGGTTGGTTGTTGTTATGAACAGGGTGGATATATGCCAGCAGGGGAGGCAATGGCTACATCAGAATACTGGCGAAGGCTGTACAATTATATCATTCTCGAAAATTGGGCCGAATTTAGGACCAGAATTTGGCTAATTGGCCTTTGAGGCTGGACACTTTTTGCAGCGCAGCGCTTCCTATCAATCTGGAGAGGAAGTACCTCCCATTGGTCAGTCCGCAGACAAGGGAGGGATGGAGGGCGTTTCCTCCGATACAACAACAGTGCCGATCACTCTCTGGTCCTCACACACACATGCACACAGACGCACACAGACACACACAAAACACGCAAACACACATGCTGTACCCCTGTCCGTTGCTGGTGAATGTCCAGTTTGTGAAGCCCGGGTTATGGCTCAGTACGGACCGCAGGCTCATGTGCTTTCGGACGAACAGGAATACCTTCAAGCGTACGAAGATGTGTTGGAGAAATACAAAGGTAGGACAATATTAGATGCGACCGCCTGCGGGACAATGGAGAATTTACCCGTTTGCTGTCCGACAGTTTAATACATTTCAGCCTGCCCCCTTCGCTCTGGTGACGGGCTGGTCTTAGTGTCCTTATTCCTGCTGTGGAAAAGTGGAGATATTTCCTGCATGACATCACATCAAGACTGGATTTTTAGTAGACTGCTCAGAATTTATTCTGGGGCTTTTTAGAAGCACAGCTGATGATAAACTTGTGTGTTGTTTTTTTGTGCTGGCTAATTAAAAGGCGCCCTCTATGTTGATTTGTAAGCCAAATCACAGTCCGAAATTCAACGATGTAAACCAAAGAATTGGTACGAAGCCTATATGTAGACGTTCTTGCCTCCGTTTTCATTAGATGATTTTACTCTGTTGATGATAATTAATTGAATTGTGTCTTGGTGACCTATGCTGTGTCCAAAGGCAGTCAGGACGATGATATTGCAGGATTCGGTGTCGGATCATATCAGTACTCTCGTGTCACTTTATGGGGCTTCTCCTTTTGTGTCCATACCATTAATTAGAGTACATCCATCACACATAGGATCCCGGCTCCATTCGACATCTGGGGCTTGAATGATTTCTACTCGGGCGCTCCTGGGTCCCGGGCCTGTGGCGAGCCTGATTCAAAGTGACAGCGGTGTTTTTTTTAAACTCCTGCGTGGCCTCCATGGCGAGGCACCAGAAAGCAAATTGGCAGAACAATGCAGAACAGATAATGTGTACTGTCGGACTGAACTCTTGCCGTGAGCGTGTTCCTTCAGCTGTTGAGTGGTTCCAGCCAGCAGGGCCAGTCAGCTGTGGTACGAGGTTCAAACACCCTGCCTGGACCCTAATGGGATCATATGATGTAGCATCACTAGGAATCTGCTGCTGTTGTCTTGAGGCAACAGAGCCGTGACAAACAAACCCCCTTATGTCGTGTGTTTCCTGCTTTCACAAGTAGTCTGCAGTCACTTTGTACATGTTCAGCATTGATTATTGGGGGATATCGGCTTCCCACCAGCTGTTGCTTGAGCAATGAACTTTGCCAGGAAGGGTAAGGGACTTTTCTCTATATCTTTAGTCAATTGTATTGAGTGCTTTTACCCTTTTTCTGCAGCGATGTTGTCTAAAAGTAATGTTCAACTTTTACTCAGTCATCTCAAATCAAACCATTTTCTACAACTTGATGTTTTTGTAATTCGGTTATTTTCGATCATCACAAACAAAGTGTGCTATTTCACTGGTGCAGTTAATCATTTCTTCACAATCTTCTGTTTTTCACGAGTTTTATTCATAACATGGCTGAGAAAATGTTGGAGTTTTTACTACCCAAAAGGGTTATTTTTAAACCATCTTTTCACGAGGGGCCGGTTAAGGAGAGAAGAAATACACCATGACGAGTTTATTAATATCAGAAATGAATGATTTCCTGACAAATCTATGTGTTGTATGTGTCAATGATCCCCAAAAAGTCACTTTTCTTGAGACGCTCTCGTTAAAATGGGAAAAAAAAAGTATTTGCTGGACTGTAATCTGACTTCATGGAACAGTAAATATCTAATTACATTGATCAAGTATTCTATCCCCTCTAGGGACATGTTTGCCAAACTGAGCACAAGATACATTTCTTTGTCTCTCACTGTTGTTTAGTTCTATTTACAGTTTAAATGAACAACCAGCGCCTTGAGCTTTCTCTCCATGTGATGTTCAGCGAATCAAAGGGACATATTCTCATAAAAAAAGCTGTTTAGCAGTAACCAAGCAAAACACAATGGAACACAGACAGTAAACAAAAGCACCAGTGCGTAAGCTGTGAAATCTTGCGAAATCATTAGACAGAAATGGGACCAAATTTTTACCAAGAAGCACGTTGGAGTTGATGTGCACAGCCAGCTGTAAAAACCACCAAGTGTGCAATGAAATCTGGGATACTATTCAGTTGGAGAAAAAAGGTAATTTTAGCCCCAAACTGTTTTAAAAGTTGCGTTTACCCTCAACATTTGCTTTTGACTTCTGCTCTTGCTTCCCAAGCATGTGTGCATACTTGGGAAGTTCTGAATTAGGTCCCATTCCTCCTGCTGTAGGAAGCCCTCAGTAATTAGGTATTAGACCTAATAACACACCTAAAAGAACTGCTTTGAGGGGAGCAAGAAACGTAATGCCAGCTTTGCATACAAAAGAGCGAGAACCTGAGAATTGAGCTAAAGACGTGGTCTCTCAGACGCTAATAGCAGGGGGCAGTAATTGTGTGGGACCGTGCTGTTCCGGCAGAGCCTGCTTGGTTGGCTGTCAACATGAAGAGGACTTGAGGGTTTCTCAAGAGTCGATCATCCTCCAACGTGAAGAAAGATTTGATGGATGACACATTTCGCTTTTCATCTCAGTTCAGCTGTATTTCTTTTTAAAAAGTCAGTGTCATTTAAACCAGTAACCCATAAAAACAAACATGTTCAACTTCAGCAGAAGATTTCAGTAAGAAAACATGTTGTGTTGATGACTTGATAACTTGCACTTCTGCGCTTGTACATGAACCTGGATACAGAGACATATTTTTGTTAGTTAAAAGGAGCCAAGAAGGAGAAAGGAAAGAGCAAAATATTTATGAAAGGTTTGTGTTTTCCTGGAACCTGCAAATAATTTGAGATCACCTTTTAAAACGGCAGTTTTCTAATCAGACAAATCCTCCCGTCCTCTCTTTATAAAATTTTAATCACCTAAAGATGTATTTGTTCTGCAAGGCAACACACGTGACGCAAACCTGGCCTTTGGGATGCCGACGCTGTCTGAGCTATTTTTTCAGCAGGGCGTGGTCTGTCAGTGTCTCTCTGTGAGCCAGCTAAACTCTGCAATCTGACTTGAAGGAACAGTGCACAACATCAACAGCATAACTCACAACAATTGAAGTTAGCCTTTATTAGCTATATCGGCCTAAATCTTCAGAGATTCTAGCCAATGAGAAAGGATTGTGGCCTTTATTTTTTCTGCACAGTCACTGCCTTTGTCCACCCTGGAGGGCCATTCCTAGCCCAACCCCTCTGTTCCATGTCGACAGCCCACTCATCACATTCAAATGGCCCGGTGGCCCACACACTGACACACACACTACAGGCTGCCTCTATGGAGACCGTCTACTTCAAATACAAAAGATACTTTGTGATAAGGGGGGCAGCATCCAAGTTTCAGACACTTGTTCATGTTCTATGTTGACAGTGGTAACACTCCCTCATTAATTTAATCATTATTTGCTTTCAGTGAGATTTAATAAACTACCATTTGAAGGTGGTCTTCACTCACCCACTTATGACGACAGAGCAACACACAATATTGAATCTAAAGAACAGGATGGTAAAACCTCCTAAAATGGCTCATTAGTATTGGTTGTTGCATAAGTCTTACATGGCTTTAAAGCAGATCAAATATATAAACATAATATGTTAATAATATATATATTTTTGACAGTTATGTGAATAGGAAGAGAAAATTCATGCAATGTTTTTGTCTAAGTTTAGCACGTTTAAAACTAACTTATTATTGCACAAAGTGCTTTTCTTTCAACAACTATGACTGAAAATGAACTATGAGAGGACTATTAAATGATGTCATGTCACAGAGGCCACAAGCAAAACTCCTGCTGGTTCATTAATGCTACACTTTTTGAGTTAGTTTCCAGTTCCAGAAGCAGTCTGACTCTCACACTGAAAAAGATGACTCAGTGGTGTTGCGTTCTTGTTCATCAATTTTTCCAGATTTTACTGTAGAAATTAAAAAACAATTACATGTTGTTGTCAGATCAATAATCCACAAATAGGATAGGCACTGCTCTCCAAACGAGTCAAGTCTTTAGAAAGCTTTCTATTATTCTATTAGTCCTCTTGAATGACATTTATTCTTTGTTCAGGGTTTATTTAGGACTGATCCTTTCTAAATATACGGATAAACTTTTCACCCGAAGCTTGAAATGCTTCAAGAGAAATGCCTTCACTGCACTTTAATGCGGCTGCATTATATTTACGCGTTGCCAGGATGTATGCGCTCTGTTGTATTTATATGCTGTCATGGTGATGGGGAAACCAGCATGACTGAATTCCACTGCTCCGCTTAGCTCCTCTTACATGAGCTCATCTTGTGCGTCTCTCGGTCCCACCCCTGACTCATGCTCTGGAGCCGTTCCTCTCCCACCCTAGCACTGCCTCCACCCTTCTCGCTCTAGCAGATGATGGGAAGTGGGCCTGGTTCGCCGATGGGAAACACATTTCCTCTCTGCACTTTTTCACAAGACACCAGAAAATGAGCAATTCCGGTAGCTTTTGTGTTCCCCTCACACTGGGAGGTCAGTGGAATTGAATCATTCATACCTGTGTATACCTAAGTTCCAATTTGGCTTATGATAAATTGCCACTGAAAGTATAACGTTGATGCTCTCTGCAACTCTGCAATCTGTTTAAATATAGAATGAAACACTAAATAAAACTCATAAAACAGTTTATGTTTGTATGGCTTAAAAAAGCTGACAGGTTTGTGTTTCCAAAGTGCAGAGGCTTTATTGTAGAAGCATGTTGTCTATGCAGCATGTCAGCGAGTGTGTACATACTTCGGTTGGCTTTGTGTGTTTGTTGGTCAATATTCTCTTTTGGCCGAAGGGGAAAGAATGGAGAGGGGTGAAAAAAATTATTTACATGTGCAAATCCTCGTCGCAGCGTGTCAGGTGCAGCTGTTGCACATATGGAGGCCAGCATTAAACAGTTAGCAACTGTGTCTGCGCGTGCTAATGTTAGTACCATTGGAGTATATTTGTGTCCCATTAGCCGTCCTTGATGCTTCCTCCGTTTCCCCTGCTTGCCTTTGCTGAGTGCTTCTCCAGTGATACAGTTGCCCACGGGTACTTTCCTCGCCTCACGTTCATCCTCCATTTGCTTTCTCATTGAGTGTCATGCAGAGTTTCTGCTCTGCTTCACGTGGGTGTGCTCAGCATCATATCATGTTTCATTCATGTTTTGAAGAAAAAACGGCTTAATTGCGCTGGTAAATTCTTCAGAAAAAACCCTCATCATGTTCTGTCAGGATGTTTTACTGCTGGCCTCTGCAGGAGTGCCTCACAGTGCAAACCAGATAAATGTCCCTGCGTGGACGGTCAGAGATCCCACTTTTTTGTCTTGTTTTTCTGCTCCCGTGTCCATAAAAAAGTTAGATCTGTGTGGAAAAGGCCCACTTCGAAAGGCTTGGCAACCATTTTCAGTGACTGAGCTGTTTGTAGCTGCATCTGGGATGCTGCCCCGCCCTTCAGTGAGGACTGACTGCAGGGCTCTCACTTACCAAGAATGATAACAATGTGTCTTCTACTGTCTACCCCCACATCATCACTCCTGTGTTTTTAATTACCACCTAACCTGATACTGTGTTCACAACATGCCTATTAAACCCAACCGGATGATGATAGCGACACTGAGCTGAGTCATCATCTGTTCATTGTTCAACGAGGCATCGAACAAAAAGCTCAGGGGAGCCTGCTAGAGAAGAACTGTTTTGTGGCTATCAGAACTTTAGGGGGCTCATACACACACACATACACACCTGCTCTGTGGCTGTCAAATCAAACATCAGTAAGACATTCCCTAGAATGTTGGACCCTGTGCTTTTATTTTGTAGGCTTCTGCTTCTGTGTCGTGAGAGTAGGTTTATCTCACAGCTTTTAGCTTTACTGCAATGTTTCACAAATCGGTGGGTGGGGGGGGGGGGGGGGTCAACAGCCTTTCACAGAAGCAATCTGAGCATATTTAAGGTAACAAAAGGCTTCAAACCACAGGTTTAATGGACGTAAATTTTTGTACTTAACTGAGCTTAATTAAGCTACATTTCAATAAATCCAGTATGACATGTGCCATGCTCACAATAAAATCCCTTTAACCCAATTTACTGGATTAAAATCTTACTCTGTCCTTTGTATTAGAACAAAAGACTCCTAAAACCATATAGAATAATTGGATTATGATGATGGTGATGAGTGCTGTAAACATTAGTGTCAAACTGAGCAGGTGAGCTTTGGATCTCAAAACAACATCGTGCCAGCAAGCAGTTCCCCTGAGTCACTTGTGGACACATTCTCCAAATGTTATTTGTACTTTGTAACAGCTTATTACAAAGTTTAACCATAGACACCCTGTGGGGAAAAATAACTAGAATTTTTTGTGGAGGAAAAACACTAAAACCAAACAGAAAAAGGAGTTCATGTGTTTTGTGTTTTTTAAAATCCTGGCTTAGCATCTTATGTGTCTTTTTTGTGAACTCATCTACTTTGACTTGTGTTTTTCTTTGTGTTCATGATCAAACACTAAACTGGCTTTCAATCCTGGTTCAAACCTTGTCACAGTTGTTCTTTTAGGTGCTTGATCTGAACAAGTCTGACTCAGAGCGTATGTGCGGAACACTCATCGTTTACACACTCCAATCTATAAACTTATGTCATGCGGTGTCAAAACAAACTGTGACACATGCCTGCGCCTACTGAGCTGGTCGGGACTCCAGAGAAGTGAAATGGAAGCTGTACAGCAGGAATATTTAGTGAGTTCCCGTCACTGGCTGAAAGGTTGCGACCGTTCCAGTCTGGTCTTTAGGTTTGTTTGTTTTTTTATTTGCCTCCCATTTGAGGTCAAGAGGATTACATAGGCTGGATTTTGATTGCTCGGACTTTTTGACTCTGCTCAGAGTCTGAGGATATTTTAAGCACACTGACATAACAAGTTGACCAGAGGTGTCACTGGCTCCGATATGCTAGATGCTCTCGGGAAAACAAGTCAAGTTGGGAGAGTGTCGTAAATCAAAGGCCAATATGATGTGTGCACCGTGTTGCTGCTGCTTGCATTACTGGACTTGTGCTTTTAGAGTGATTTTAAATAACTCTCGATGGAGTGACAGTTGGTTCAATCAATTTTTTTTCGCTATTTAATTTCATTTTCCAAGAGATCACTTCAGTCGCACTATCTGCCTAACTTCCTTCGTCGTCAGTGTCGCATGCTAGGAAATGAGGGATGTCACCTGAGTGGCATGGATTATGTGGCCTGCCATTGCAGGGGCAGCAGCATGGTTTAGGGTTATGGCTATTTATAGCCATGCACATGTGCTATGCTGAGGTCTCCAAATAAGTGTCTCAGGCAGTCTGTTTGAAAGCTCTGGCGGACACTTGACTCGCCGCGGCAGGGTCAGACTTCAAACTGAGGCCATGAAACAGTGTGTTCAAGATCCGCTCACAGGTGTGAAGACTTAATTATAACCAGTTTTAATTCCTACCTTGGTGTCCCTTTGCACTCGTGAATGACTCTCTAACGACGGCTCGTCCCACACTGTGCTGGATTGTAATGTCACCAAGTTCAGCTGTAACATGAGAAAGTGGTGGTTAGTCAGGCTTTCTGTGTAATCCTTCAAACATCAACCCACTAAAGTCAGAGGTCACAGACTGTTGAGTTACACTTTTTGCACCGTTCCCAGACCTCAGCCATATAATTGCACCATTTCATTCTGAAATGAAACTAATAACAATCAAAAAAAACTGCAGAAGATAGGATATTTGTCTTTTATGATACTTTGAGTTAGTTTGGAGCCTATAAAATTTGTTCGTTATAAATTTGTTATAAAATTTGCGTTTGTTGTTATCAAGCAGGAGGTGACATATTAGTTGGAAGTTTCGTCACTCATTCACTGTGAATGGTTCACTTCCATGTGTGTTGTGACTCAGTCCTTATTTAAGACTTCTGACACCAATACTTTACAATTTAGTGGAGGGAATATCTACTCACAGGCAAAAGCAAACAAGCCTTGACCGTAAATTCCTCACTTTACTCAAGGTTATGATTGTGAAAATAATTGTATTTGCTTGTAGATAACATTCACAATGCGTTTCTTCAGTATGTTTTGTTTGCTGTTGAAGTAAAACCAAAAAGTTTGTTTTGATATTGAGGCTTTGTTTTGTTGATACATGAGATATAAACGTCCACTTTATTACCCAATATATAAATATTCTAATGTAGTAGACTGAGGTGTTACACTTATATGAATAGTAAAAAATCAAATTAGCGTCACAGTAAAATAAGAAGAAATTTCAATTCTTTTGCTTGCCACCAAATCAGAGTCCAGGCCTACAATTGATTCTCTTTAGGTCCTCCAGAGGGCACTATATTATTAAGCTCATTTGAATCTTATTCTCACTTCAGCTTGTGTTGAAGGTGTTGCTGCTTTCAAGCCTGCAGGGCAGAAATTATGAGAACATGTTTGCTTCTCCCTGAACTCTGACTGTAGGCGTGGGTGTAATAAATGTGTTTGCTCCAGTACTCTGTGTGATGTGTGAAGTACAGTTGCTCGCTTTGAGTGTATTTGATAGCTGGCTGATAAACTCATTTGCGGCTCCTGACCTCCGCGCAGGGCTGGAGGGTTTCCTGGAATACTTGTTCCCAGCCAGTCTATATTAATGAGCTTTTCAGGGGAGGTTTATATATTATGTGGAAAGCAGCTTAGACATGGGTGATGCACACCAAATTGGTGCCCTCGCTGCAGGCTGCACCATTTTATATCACTGTGAATGAGCGTCACGTCCGAATCAGCTGTGACACAGCAGTATCTCCTCCGGGAAACGTGTTCAGCACACTGCTCTTACTGTGAAGACTCACCGATACCCTGAATGATTCTGCCTCCCTGACTCATTCGAGTCAGACTGATGCGAGATGCTGAGGTGTGTCTGTTTAGTTGAGTGTCTTAGTTTTTTCTGTCAGACTTTGATGTGCACGTTTTCACACAAAATCAGACTAACCCACTTTCCAAATCTCAGATGCTTTAAGACAAAACCTATTTTTAGATGAACTGAATGCAGGAACCTACAGAGAGTTCAGATTGAAAGCTCCTGAAAGACCCGATTCACCCCTGAAGCACATGTTACCTGATTGTTTTAAGTATTCAAAAGCTTTTATTGTGCAAGGAAAGGTCACATTTGCCTGTTCGATGTAATTCCACTTAAGGCTGAGTCAGTGTTGTTTGACCTGGGACAGAGGTTCACTTTCCCAGAAAATAATGCTCACAAAAAGACATAACTGCAACAAAATATGACAATAAAGTGCTTCTGCCTAGTTAAGTCTTATATATCAGGACATAAGCACTATTTTATCTTAGAAAACTGGAATACCCAGTAAAAAGTATTTTAAAAGATACCAAAACAATCCGATTTTCTCTTTTTCATGTAGGAACGCTTGTGCTTTTCCTGCCTTTTCATGTTGCATCATGTCAGGTGTCGGCGTTTATATGCCCCAGCTGTTGTATCTCTGGGTCTGAGGTTTGGCAGCTGGACAATAGAAACATAATTATCTGGAAAATTTTGCATCAAAATTAATGTTTCTTGGACATGTTTATATTGCTCAAGTATAGGAGACAATTGAAGTGCTCAAGTGATGCGTGTTGTCTGCAGACTTGATGATAAACGGCTGTCCAAAGAAAACAGTGGCGTCCAATAAGTTGAAAGCTTGCTGAAACAGCCTAACAAGCGATGTCTGTCTCTTTTTTTCCGAGTCACAATTTTCATATGCTCTTTAATGACTGCTGCAAGATAAACACTTAAACCGCATGGAAACCCAAAATTAGCAAGTAGCTTTGGAAAACCTGACGGGACTCGCTCTTGAGGCTTTGATGAGAGAGGGAGTCAGAGCTTCCCTGGAGGCAGGCAAGCAGGCAGGCAAGAAGAGGGTGACTCTTGCTGCTTCCTCAGTCGCTAACCCGCATGGTAACTGTCTACCTGAACCACGGAGCTCCTGACAGCTCTCAGGAGGTAGCGCACGGGATGAAGTACCTACTTATGACCGGGAGGGAACACAGGGCACACCTGGCAACGTTGATGTGCTGCATGGGTCAGTATGAGCATCCCACTTCTTGTCATTTCTGAGAGATTGGCTGTGCCTGCGCTCGCTCAGTCCCGTTGGCATATACGATGTCCCGGAGCTAAACTTCTCTGGTAATTGGCTGAGGATTGGTAAAGCCAGGGACTCATCTGTAGCCCTGCAGTCAGACTTCAAGAAATGATCTGATTGCTTTGAGGTCTTTCCCAACAGTAGTTGGATAATTGGAAACTGGCCGATGATAAGTTGTTTTGATGTTATCAACAGTACACGTGAGCTTTTCTGTTCTTGCTGAGGAGTTGTATCTGGCAGGCTGGAAGGCGTGGAAGCAGTCAAGTGAGTCATGGAGGAGGTGACTGGCTTTGACTGCTCTGTTCTGACATACACGACTTTCCCAAGGAAAAATACAGCATTGCAACATCTGGAAGCTCAGATAACCCGATGGATGAGAGCTGATTTATTCTTTTCTCTCTTTGAAGTATTATGCCGGTTTCCTTCAATGTAACACTGTAGTCCCTCACACTGCTTTTTAACCACATGTCAGTGGCCACAGGAAATATGGTTACCATGGTGACGCAAACAAAAAAGAAGAAAGGGAGTGATTTCATTTCACTCTCTGGGTAATGACATACTTCCTCTGAGGCACTGGTGCACTTTCAAATCTTCATATGTGCTTTGTTTTGGACGTGAGTTTCAGTAACCAGCACGAGATGACTGAACGCATGAAGTGCAACACAAATCATGAGGGATACTGATGGAAACATGCCGTATATTGAGTCTAATGTTTAATAGCTTCAGAACAAATTGCCTGCTTTTAAATCAAAGCATTTCCCACCTTTTCTTTGGCTTTTCAGAAAAAAAGACACATGATTTTTAATTTTTTTGCACCAAGCACAAGGCACAATGCAGGCGCATGGTGGGGAGTAACTGCCAGCTCTCTGTAGCATATTTCATGGTATTTTTCCAGTTTCGTTTTTACCTCTACTTCCCTCCATTCTTATACTGGCTTCTAAACAGTTTATTCTTTACACATTATAAAGCTGATGGCCTTATTTAGTACACACAGGTTTTTAAAATGTATTTGTTTTTCTCCCTAACATATATTATTATTCGAGAGCTTGTCCTTGTTATGCCTGTATGGATTTTCTTTTGGTTCTCCCACTCTGTCCCACAGAATTAAAAATATACTTCTTCAAGGTCACTGTTGACTCTGAATTGGCACCAGGTGTGAAGGTGTGTGGGTGTCCCCACCTTTAACGCCGTGTGAATGGCTGCAAGCTCCACAATGCAGCCGCCACACAGCCGCGGCCTCCTGCGAATATTGCCTGGGTGAAGGATGGAGGGATTAATTACCTCCGAGGACAATGCCCCGAAATACAATTATGTGTCTCTGTGTCCATCGCTGCTTTTTTTTTTGTAGGCTTTCCGAATGCTCCTCAATGTGATGAGATGTGTCTGGAAGGGAGAAGTAGCAGCCAGATGGCTAAAAGTGAACCATATAATGCTGACCTCAGAGCAGGTTCCCAGCAGTAAAACATCTTCTGTCTGTGGAAGAATCAGAAAAATTGTTACTGACTTGATCAAAGATGTGATGCTTTACTTTATATTTTGAGTACAGTTTCAGGAGTTTTGTCAGTTTTTCCTATTTACTGTCACAAAACTAATTTGTGTGAACTCTGTTGCAAGAACTGCTTTGTTTTGAGAAGCAATACACTCACTGGATGTATTATTTTCTACTCTGCAGATGAGAGAGATAGAGTGCAGAAGAAGACATTTACAAAGTGGATTAATCAACACCTGGTGAAGGTAAGAATCATTGCTTGACAGTCCATGGCTGTGTTTCCTTTCGGAGCGTTTTCTCCCTAAATCATTTTTCTGTCACATGAATAATCAATTGCAAGTAGCGTAGTACCCTCTCTCTGTGTTGGGTCCTGACATGTGAGCATTCCTCCCCAGATATTATTAAAGCTTGTTAAAAGTCATTTAGCGTGACACGTGCTGCGAACCTGTTGCTGCAACAGGTTTCTGTTTGTTGATCCAAGAAACTGAGAGACTCAATGTGATGTGGGATTTAATGGAACACTTAAGCCAACAAGCACTGGCCTGTCCCATCTAATATGTCTTTGTCCAGACTAACCTGATAATCACAGATGTTTTTTATAGTTTCTTTGTTTTATTTTATTGAGGCTTGTGAGTCTCCAGTACTGTAATTATCACGATCAGTTCGATTTCAAACATTGCTGTGGAATTCTTACAGTTTTACTCTTGTGATTTATAATTGATAACTTTTATATTTATGATAGGTAAAGCCATAGCAGCTTACCAGACATATTTTAACAGCTTGGACCAAAAAATTCAATTAAACAGTTTACAGTTTTTGCATGAATTGCCAGACAAATAGTTTTCAGAGGTTAATTTGGATTTTGTTGCTCAATAAAGTTATGAAACATAATGCTAAAATTTTATTACAAACTTTGCTTGCTTAAAAGCAAAAGCAAGACTTGTGCATCTATATGTTGAGAAGTTGATTCACATATTTACAAATTATTCGAGGGCAAAGAGGAGTCGAAGGACACAATATTAGTATTCTTAGCAAAGCTGATCACACATTTTGTAAACACAACACATATGAGATGGTTGCGTCAAGCTGTTTGTGGCCTCAGTTGACCCCACTGACACTGGAGTATCTTTTAATGTCAGGCCAGAGTTATCCTGTCTCCGTCTCACTCCTGCTTTGTAATGTCAGCCATCGAGTATTTTAAGTGTACTTTGGGTTTTTTCAGTCCAGAGGGATAGATTAAAGTTGTGTGTATGTAGTTGTATGTGAACTGGAATATTTAATCCATAAAATCCATCATAAGGGTCTTCTTGAGGCTTGAGGATGCTGCTGATTTACGTTCTACCTTTAGGGACCACTTGCTGCTGCTTGCACTGACACTGAAACAGTCATTCCAGTATGTGCCACTAGACTAAGACATGTCATAAAACTGCCAAGATTAAAGCTGAAACATGGATTAAGAACAAACAAATCTCCGCTCGCTGTCTGTGGGAATTCCTGTTGAATGTTTAACAGGAACACTACAAACAGTTTGCAAAGCCTCATGGGTGTATTGTCATGTCTGTTTCAACGCACCTCCCATGTGGTCCTTGGGAAATCAGAGGTGCTGAGTAACAGTCGGGGTGTGTTGACCCAATAACATCAGGGTACGGGTCTATTTTTGGCCCCACACAGCTCTGGCAGCTAGCTGGGATTACAGCGCTGAAAGCCCTGTGTGAAAGTAGGCCAGCAGGCAGCGGGGTGATTTCAGAGGCGCGGTATTTAGGACAGGAAGGAGAGGTGGTCCTGCTGCAAGGTGACCACCTTGCTGTGGAGCCGTCAAGTACCCCGTTCAAGTGTTCAGATGGGTTGTCGTGCTGATATTCTGCTCCAGCTCTGCTAGTCGCAGATTTATAGTGAAGCCTCATTTTTGCCACACAAAGCAGGAAAAATTGCATGTTGGAGCAACGCTAAAACAATGATTTAGCTTTTAAAACTGACTTCAAACAGAATTTTACTGCAATAGCAGTTAAAGCTACATAATAATGGTGATTGGAAGCTCTGTGAATATGTCATGTCATGTTTTAGAACAACTGTGCCGTAGCAGTCGCTCACACTTTGCCTTCCTTCCCAATGACTGCAGGTACGAAAGCATATAAATGACCTGTATGAAGACCTACGAGATGGACATAACCTGATCTCACTGTTGGAGGTTTTGTCTGGAGATACATTGGTGAGTTCATGTTTCGCAATCACACTTTTTGATGTGGCAGCTGTTTGTCTTCCTCAGTTATATAACTGAAGCAGGAATCCTGGGATTTGATAGTGTTTTTGCCTCCAATAGAAAAATCTACCTTTTTAGTTTGACGAATGAATTGCGTTCTTCAACATGTGATTTTCCTCATTTAATTAGTGATATCGATGCAGCGTACTGATGTGCTTGTTGTCAATGTGAAAGACAATGGTGCAGCATGGCTTTCTTTCATCTGTCAGTAAGGCATTTGTTCCACATCAGCAGTAAAACTACGGGGGTGCCAAGAAAATTAGCTGGAAAGTTTAGTTATTTGACAGTCTTTCTGTGAACAAAATTTCATCAATTCAAGGGGAAACCCTGAATGTCGGATCATCTCGTCTGTAGCTGCCAGCTGGGAATTCCAGGGAGTTCTTGGCACATATCGTTAAATCATTAACAAACTTGTTAACCAGCTTTGTAAGCCCACTAATTGCTGCTAAAGGCTACTTTGAATGTAAACAACATGATGTCTTGGGTAAAGTTACTACAGTCTTCCAAGTCGGGAGAGTACATGATAAGAAAATGAGGGTTTGTTTTTTCCATCATCTTTTTTGCCTTCTCTTTTTCTCTGCAATTTTCTTGGAGTATAAAAAAATAATATGAGAAGCTGCTTGTTTGATCCGGACTTCGACCTAATATTTAGCTGCAAGCCTGTTCCTCAAGAGCTCTCCGTTCACACACTGTAAAAGTGCCTTCTGCTGATGCAGGATTATTGTCATGAATGAAGATATCTATTGCTGTTTTAATGAGAGAGACATAGTTGTAAGTAATTTGGCTCCTGCATATTAAATTAATGCATCTCGAAAGCTTCCAAGCTGCCAAGTGGAAAAAAGGTGATGAGTCACCAAGGCCAAAGCAAAAGTTGCGAGATAGTGTTTTACTGTGTATGTACAATCAATTAAAGTTAAACATCTGTGTGTTAGTTATGGTTTGATGGGTGACAGAAGCAGCTGGTAGCAGTGCTGCTTGTCTTCCATTTCTGTGGAACGTGTTTCTTTTTATTAATGAATGTGTCTGCTGTCTGGAGCACATATGTCATTACATAATACTAGTAAGCTGCGATGTACTTTAGGATGTTGAATTTTATGTGTGAGGAAGCCCAGCAGTGACCCCCCTCCTTTTCAGTGTGACTAACTTTCATCCTCTAAGCGTAGATCTGTTTTCTGTTTACATCCCACTTTCGTCTTCTTCTGTTCTCTGCTCTTTGATTGGTGTTTATCATGTCTCACATTGTCTCCTTTGGTTGGGTATGTGTGTGTGTGTGTGTGTGTGTGTGTGTGTGTGTGTGTGTGTGTGTGTGTGTGTGTGTGTGTGTGTGTGTGT
>JASSRZ010000014.1:7731128-7784470 GCA_032164315.1 Malacoctenus gilli | reverse complement strand
TGTGTGTGTGTGTGTGTGTGTGTGTGTGTGTGTGTGTGTGTGTGTGTGTGTGTGTGTGTGTGTGTGTGTCCATGTCTCCCTCTCCCTTCCCCCTATGTGTTACCTTTTCGGTGATAAGCCAAGGGAGCGTGATTTGCTGAAGACTTTGCGGTTGGTGAGTGGGGCAGAAGCATGTGCAGTTGAGCAGCATGGAGACATGGTGGATGATGATGATAAGGGGGTATGTGTGGCTCACCCCTTGTTCTACACACTGATAATGAACTAATGCCGAGCGTGCCACGCAGCTAACAGGAGCGTAGAAACAAATCCCACTGTTGGAGTTGTTGGTACTGTAGTCACAAATTGCTTCTTAGCTGAAACTGCAGTTCTAATTCATCCCTGCTGACCGCCAGAGGGCGGTGCTGAAACCACTGAATGTTCCCTTCGTGCATGCGTAGCTCGAGTATGCATACTGTTGGAATTTTGTTCTCTTATTTACCTATTACCTTGAATTCCTGCGTGTTCATTAATTGGATTAAAATAAAGTCATTAATCAATTTCAAGAAAAAGAGTATTTTACTTCTCCAATCAAAGAAGAATCTTACAGTCAGATTTGAATGTGTGGTGCAGAGCTCTGGGTCATTTTCTCCCTAGCAACCAGACAAAAAGTACCATCAGCTGGTAAGCTCAGCTGAGAAAAGACGCCTAACTATCCCTTGCTCTCTTTTTTATCCTTCTCGGTCCTTGGGCCGGTCCCATCATCTCATCTCCCATTGGCCGGGGCTCGTTTAAATCATGGCCTGATCAATGTCAAAGACCTGATTGGGCTTTCCCAAATGTCCTGCAGCATTCCCCCACTCCTAGCAAGTTACTGATCACTTCCCCCAATCTCCTAGAAGGGGTCATAGGCCAGCACCTAAAGTTGGGGGTTTGCATCTGGCATCTCCAGTTCCTGCAAGACTGCTTAGTCGCCTGACATAGATTATAAACACCAATAGGAAGGAGACCAGAGAACAAAGAACTGAGGAGTGTGGAGAGACACTAATCAATGGAGTTGAAGGGGGGCCCCCACCTTAAAGTCAACTGAAAAAACACAGAACATCTGCCACATCCTGTTACTTACTGAAGGCATTCACAAACTCTAATCTGTGATGAACTTTTCACCCTCATTTTAGCAAATAATAAGGAAAGAATTGGTTATTGCAAATTGTTAGATATCTAATTTCCTTTAGTACCAAAGTTGTCATTTTTGACCCCAGGATTACCCAAAATAGGTGATAAGTTCTGGTGTTACCATGGTTCAGTTCCTTTTTTTTCTTCTTGAGTGCTTGTGCATACCTGCTGGATACAGCATTAAGAGAAGGTTTTGCCTATACGGCGTTACACCCTGTCACGTGGAGTCTTGTGACTGCTTGGTCGGAGCTGCAGATTTCACCCTCCAAAGGCTGTGATGGCGATCCCTTTCTTCCTATTTTTTCATTTTTGGAGGTTTGTTAGCGCCGCGTCAGCGTCCCTTTCAGTTTCCTCATTTCTACTGGGTGAGTAGCATGGCTAATGTCACTATTTAAATTGTGAGTTGTCGGCAGACAGCGTTTGCGCTCTCTTCCCTGACATTCACCTGCATGCCTTTCGGGTCGACTGGACAGTGACGGCAGTGTTTCTTGCCCCGCTATCTGTCCGTTATGTACATGATGTGTCCTAACGCGTGTCTGCTGTCCTCCCGTTCTGTTAAAGCTTCGGATAGCCTGGCGTTAGCCAACGGGCTCCGGTATTTACGACATAGCTCATGTTGCGTGCTCACCCTGCTGAATTGGACGATGTCTGTGCCCTCCTAACCCGGTCAGGGTGTGTGGCACGTATTGTTAATTTGGTATCGACAGTGACGGCAGCGTTCTGCGCCTCCTCTCCCGGCAGTTAATTGTTGTCCGTACCGATTGGATTTGGCACAGTTGATTTGTGCGTCTTGCATCTGCTGTCTAGGTGAAGTGAGCACCCCCTTCCTTCAGCCTACCACGACGAAATACCCTACAATCGAGGGGTTTCCACTGCTGTAGTTCCTGTGGTGACTTCCTTCAACCAGACGATTTCCATGACCTCTGCCCAAGATGCCTCAGGCTTGACCACCTTAGGGAAGGATTGTCTGATGAGCCATGCATGAATTGCAGCCACATGCCCTGAGGATGACCAGGCTGGAGCAGGTGTCGCCCTCTATCATCGAGGGTGGCCCCTCTGCCCCTGGACAGCTATCCCACCCTTTCAACCATGGCCTTTAAGGCGCTGGAGCATGTCTGCCTCTGCGTCTGGCCCTTGTCGGAAAAAGGCGAAAACCGACCAGCTGGCCTTACAGGTGGTCCGCTGACATGAGATGTTGTTGGAGATGAGGTCCCTCCTGTGAGAGCCGATGCCGACCCGGCTGATGCCAGTGCTTGCCCAAGAGGATGGAATGGTTCCTCTCGCACCTTTAGCTGCCCCGGAGGATGATACTGTTTCACTGGCAGCCTCGGCCTCCCAGTTCCAATTTGAGCAGCCTGGGCAGACCTCAGATATGTCGAACCACACTCTCCATCCTCACCCCAGAGTTCGACGACTGATTCAGTCGATGGTTCCATGCAGGCTGTCATGTGCAAGGCACTGGGGCGCCTGCAGCTGGATGTACCGCAGCACACTCATTCAGTGCATGAGGGTGCTTTTTTCCAACGCAGATGGTCCTCCTCTGCTTTCTTAGTCCCCCCCTTCAGCAGACTACTTGTTACATTCCTGCTGGAAAGATTCTGGGGCTCTTACCCGGCTTTCCCCAGATGGCCGGGTTTTGGCAGCCATGCATGATGCTCTTGGGGCCGGTCTTGAAAGGATGCCTGACGTTGAGTCCGCGTTTGCATCCCTTATTGTGTCACCGGAGGAGACTCTCAGGTCGTCTATATGGTGTCTTTGACCCCAATGTTGAGTGATGGATGACTACGTGACCCGAACCTATAATGCTGGGGCTCAGGCTGGCCGTTTTGGTAATTCTTTGGCCCATCTTAAGTTCGCACTCCCTGCAACCATACAGTATGGTCGTGCGGACGCCTCTACTGTGAGCATTTGCAATGCAGCTCTGCAGGCTTTTGCTCGTATGACAAGGGAGCTCAGGCGTATGATGTCCTTGTTGGTTCAGGCATGGCATCAGGTGTGGCTTGCACAGTCCCCTTAGTCCCCTTTGAAGGAGGCAGCTAGGAGGCCTCTCCAGGGTGTTCCTGTGGAACGGCTGCAGTGGAAGCACTTGAGAGAACCGTGAGAGCCCATGCAACCAGCCAGCAGCTGTCAAGCCTTCATAGTTGCAGGACTCCCCTAAGAAGATCTAGGGGCCCCTCTGCGGTTTCCCATCCCCACAACACAGTTCCAACCTGAGAGGGCTTTTGGTGTGGTGCGACCATTGGGGCAGGGGGGTCAGGGACTTAAGTCCCTGGGCCGGCTGCCGGTTACTTTTCCCTCGAGCAGCTCCACTACTGGGCTTCTCTTGCTTCGGACCCCTGGGTTGTCTCCACCTTGACCCATGGGTACAAGCTTCAGTTCCGGCGCCATCCCCCTATCTCCTGTCAGATCAAGTGCACCATCATCAGGGACCCGGCAAAGGCCTTGGCCTTGGACCAGGAGCTGTCTGCTCTCCTGACCAAGAAGGCGATCAAGGCAGTGGATCCTCTGATTTACCCCAGAGGTTTTTATTTGAAAGATTTCCTTGTGTCGAAGAGGAGTGGGGGACACCGCCCAAAACTGGACCTGAAAGGACTGAACAGTTATTTGAAGGTCTTGCCCTTTCACATGCTTACCACAGGCCGACCTCCTGCACAATGTAGCCAAGGGGGAATTGTTCCCATCTATCGACCTGGTGGACGCTTACATCCACATCCCAATTGCACAGCGGCACAGACGGTTCCTGCAGTTTGCCTACGAAGGTGGTCACTGGCAGTTCGGGGTGCTTCCAATTGTGCTCTCCCTCTCCCCGTGGGTTTTCATTCAGTTCGCGAAGGTTGCTCTGATGCCCCTGTAATTAGAAGGCATTAAGGTCCTGCTGTATCTTGACGACTGGCTGATTTGTGTGCCGTCACGTGCGCAGGTAGCTCTGGATACTGCCAGGCTCCTTGCCCACGTGGCCCGGTTGGGCCCGGTTGAAATCTTGTCTGGTCCCCTCCCAGATGACAACCTTTATCGAAATGACCTGGGACACCTTTGCCATGAGGGCCCGGCTGGCCTCTCACCGGGTGGATGATGTGCTGCGCCTGCCCACCGCGAGGCTGTTACCACAGATGCCAGCCTCTCAGGGTGGAGTGCTGTCTGACCACAAAGGACCTTGCAAGGCCAGTGGTCCGTACAGGAAGGCAGCGACCACATCGATGTGTTAGAGCTCAGTGCAGTGCACCTGGCTCTCAAGAGATTTTTGCCTGACCTGAGGGAGCGGCATGTACTTATACGGTCGGACAACACCTCGACCGTTTTCTGTATCAACCACCAGGGGGGCACCCGGTCTGCACGGCTGCTGCAGGTGTCCCAGGAACGTCTCAGGTGGGCCACTCCACGGTTGGCCAGTCTCTGGGCAAAGTATCTCCCAGGGGCTCTGAACCAGCTCGCGGACTCTCTCTCCCACCAGACTCCTCCACCAGGGGAGTGGTGACTTCACCCAGAGGCGGTGCATGCAATTTGGGGTCTTATCGGAAAGGCAGGGGTCGACCTCTGGATCTGCGGAATCTACCAACGGCCCCCTTTGGTTCTCCCTGAAGGAGACCACCAGCCCCCTCAACCAAGATGTGCTGGCACACCCTTGGCCTGGGGACCTCCTTTATTCCTTTCCGCCCCTCACTCTGATCAGACCAACTCTTCAGAGTCCTTCAGGAGGGCCACATGCTTTTGCTGGTGGCTCCCCTTCTGGCCAGCTCGCATATAGTTCCCACTGCTTTGCAGACTCAGTTGCAGCAAACCGTGCTTCCTCCCCAACAGGCGGGACCTACTGTCGCAAAACAGGGGTCGGGTTTGGCACCCAAACCCTCATCGCCTTCGGTTATGTCTCTGGCTCCTGAAGGGTCTGACCCATTGCTGAGCAGCTGTGTGGAGCCTGTCAGGCAGACCATTCTGAACGCTAGAGCGCCATCCCCTTGCCTACAGTATGATAATAGGTGGAGGTTATTTGTACAGTGGTGTGACGACCACGGGAGTGACCCAGTACGCTGCTCTATTGCCAATATCCTGGAGTTTCTTCAGTTGCTTGTTGATAAGGGTCGCTCCCTATCCACTTTGAAGGTGTAACGTGGCAGCAGTATTGGCCCGGCACGCGAGACTCGACACCGGCACAGTGGGGAGCCACAGCCTGGTCTCGTCTTTCCTCAGGGGTGCTCAGCAGCTCCACCCACCGAGGGCCCCATGTGCCCCGGCGTGGGATCTGCAGGTAGTTCTCAATGGCTTGTGCCAGCCTCCTTTTGAACCTCTTGCAGGTGCAGGGTTGCAATCGGTTTCCCTGAAGACCACATTCTTCCTGGCCATTACTTCGGTGAAACGTGTTGGTGAGCTACACGCCCTCTCGATTAGCCCATCGTGCCTGAGGTGGCCCGGAAGGTACTGGGGTCACCCTGTGGCCAAACATTGCGTTTTTCCCAAAGTTGCTGTCGAGTTCAAACTTTAACCAGCCTATACGACGTGCACAGAAGTCGCGACAGACTGGAGCTTTTGTGTCCAGTGAGGGCCCTGCGTTGTTATATTGCGGCTACTGCGGATTTGTGTCTGTCCGAGCAGCTCCTTGTGTGCTATGGTCGCACTGCACTCTCAAAGCAGTGATTGTCTCACTGGCTTGTGGATGCCATTCGCCATTCATACCGGGTCTCAGGCCATCCCCTCCCCTCAGGGGTGCGTGCTCACTCTACCAGGAGGGTGTCCACATCGTTGGCCACCCTGTGGGGCGTGCCCCTGGAGGACATATGTGCCGCTGCTGCATGGGCGGCGCCAGACTTTTTTCCCAGGTTCTACTGCGTGAATGTGGCCACTCCTCACCCACTGGGCGTGGTCCTGCATTCCCCGCAGGCTCCACAGTAAGGTTGGATGTCTGGGATTCCTTACGACCTGGCTGGAGTCATTCAGTGCTTTCAACTCCACCCTCTGGTGGTCAGCATGGCTGAAATAGAATGAAAGTTACAGGTGTAACTACGGTTCTATGAATCCCGAATGACCGCCAGAGCGATCCGTAGCTCAGAATCCTCGTAGGCACGCGAGAAGATTCTGTAGGAACTGAACCCTGGTGACACCGAAACTTATCACCCTTTTTGGGTCATCCAGGGGTCATAAATGACTACTTTGGTATGCATACTAGAGCTATGCATGTGTGAAGGGAGCATTCAGTGCTTTCAGCTCCGCTCTTTGGCGGTCATTCAGGATTCATAAAACCGTAGTTACACCTGTAACTTTCGTTTTTCTGTGTGATCGTAGAACATCTTCTCTACACCCAATTTTTTAAAATTGTTTCTTTCATTCAGATTCAGTGTGGAGTTACCATATGTTTTTTTTCTTTACATCAGTAATGCAGAAAAATGTGCACATGATTCAAAGACCCTGGCAGATTCATCCAAAAATTCCCCTTTGGGACATTTTTTTCTTTCTTGAAGCTACGATTGCAGCTCTGATAAGAAATATGATGGTTCTTGCCAAAGCTTTTAAAAATGCAATAAATCACAACAAATTGAGCGTAGAAGCTGGGGTCTTTCTATCCATTTCACGAGCTTTGCGCATCTCTGAGTCATACAACCAAAGCTTTCCAGATCTTTCTGATGAGCTGGACATTTGTTCATCTGTTGCCTTTTAGTATTTTGCTGCTCTGATGCTTTCAGGAAATTTGATAATTGAATGAAAACAACAGCTAGACAGACAGAGTTTCATTCAATACGGTTGCTTTTGTATTGAGATCAATAGAATCCATGGACTTCGTGCAAGAATTTCTCCGCTACAGCAGTGTTGCTTGACTGCATTTTTCATTTCATTAGCTCATGCAGTGGCCCATGATCCATCACGAGCGACCATCCAATGCAGAAAATTTACTGCCAACACAAGTCATATATGTTCATTTGCACTTACTTAGTCATTTTGCAGGTGAGAGTTGATGATCTAATTGTTCAGAACTGATCTGTAGTGGTGAAAATGTAGTGATATCTTTCTGAATGGTACACTTACAATTTGCACCAGGTTTAAGTGGACAAAGCAAAAATGGCTGCTGTTTTTGTATGTCCAGTTGTGTGTGTGTGTGTGCGTGCGTGCGTGCGTGCGTGCTTTACCTCACCAGATCAGCGGGTAAGAACCTAGAAGCATGTCTTGTGTCCTTCACGCCACTAATTAGATTTTTTTTTTTTTCCAATTTACCCTCCGATATTGACAAGAATCTGATAAGCATACATGGCTCGTGTTTCTTGTTTCTGTCCACAGCCTCGGGAGAGAGGGAGGATGCGCTTCCACAGACTCCAGAATGTACAAATAGCACTGGACTACCTGAAAAGGCGGCAGGTGGGGATCAATTTCCATTACACTGCCAAAGCCGCTCATGACACCTTTGATTTAGGACCGGCGTACATTTGAGGCAGCGCCCTTAAAACAGCTTTCGCAATCATTTAAATTACAAGACATTAGACTACATTAAGCAGCAGGAAACAAGCCTGCAGCCAGAAGCTTTAATCAGCTAAAAGGTCACATGCATAGGAATTGTCACTCACTGTCAAAGGAAACCAGAGTGATAAAAACGGTAATATTAAAAGATGCAACTAGGTCATAAAAATGGAACGTATGCAGTGTTGTATTCAGCTGCTGTGTCCTGGAAGTGACATCACATTTTGTCGTTCTGATTCAGTATGGCAAGAAAAAAAGGCAAGTGGGGTACATGTGCAGGTGGAAGGGGCTGTCAGACTTCCAACACTTACACACTCCCAAAAACGGGCCCCATTCATTTTGGTTATCACAAATTGTAATTGCAGGCTTTCATGAGAGTGCCAAGTCCAAATCCCATCAGTGGAAATCCAAAGTGGTTTGATTGCCCCCCCCCCCGACCAAGAACAACACAGCGCTGTTGAGCCCTAGCCAGATGTGACGTAAGGCCTGAGACAAAGGATTCATAGACGGATTCATTGACGGTCCCAAATGAGTTGTTCTGTTGTTTTGGCTCCGGCACAAACCCCACGCATCCATGTAAACCCTCCCAGCAACACGGGCATCTCTGAATCCCCCCCATTACCTGATTGATTACAGTTATTCCGGATGATTGCGTTCTCGCTGGAGGAATGCATAAATTACTGGCGCATTAAACCAACACTGAGCACTCTGTTTTTTCAACGGTTGTAAATGAATTTACATATAATACATATTTTTCATTGAGATGCGGTAGATCAAACTGTCTTAAGAGGTTTATGGCCTTTAATCAGTACATAACTACTGCTAAAGGTTCACCTCACAGTCCGGCACAGCGATTATCATAACAGCGCTCAATTGTAATTTAAGACAATTGCGCCACCTTGTGGTGTTTGTTCAATGAGTCAGAAGAAATGGAAAAAAGTCCCTCTTGACTGACTTTTTGAACATTTTTTTACAGTTTGCAATTAAAATGCAGCGCCAGTGATTAATATTGTATTGCACTTTCTCATATTCAGACTGTGATTTCTCTCTCCAGGTCAAACTTGTGAATATCAGGAACGATGACATAACGGATGGGAACCCCAAACTGACCCTGGGATTGATCTGGACCATAATTCTGCACTTTCAGGTTTGTGTGGACTTCTGAACAGATTCAACCTTTGCTTTGTTTGTTTTATTTGCAAAATAATTCTCAAGTGAATGTTTGCTTGAATCTGTTTTTTGACACTTTCATTCTGTCAGACGAGAGTGTTGAGATCATTGATTTGTTCATTTTCAACCTCCTGGACGCAACGATTTGATTCAGCTGAGTTACAACATCATGATGCTTGTGCAACAGAAGTCCTGGAGACTTACATAATGATAAATAGTTCCCTGATAATTACTCTTAAGCTGAGTTCACGCTCAGAGGATGACCTGTATAGTTGTGACCACAGGCCGTTGTAGCTGTGCAGCATTCATCTGAATACTGCAAACACTGTCCTACTACATGCATGTCAAAGTGGGACACGGTTGTGTTTACTTGACTGACTTTTATTGTCTGTAGTTTCAAGGTGATGGATTGTTTTTGCTGTGGGGAAGCTGTTTTTGTTTTGTAGATGGAGGTTGTTAAACTTGAATGAAAGGCAGAACAATTTGCAATGCTCTTCACTTGATTATCGTACATTAATTGTCAGAATTTAATTAGTTTGTTTCTTATCTTTTCTGGACAAAAAAGTGGTTGCCTGGTTCTGTGTACGTTTTTATCTCTTTACTTGTGAAATCAAGCAGTAATAAGAGATGTGAAGGTATTGGAGAAGTTGTGTGTGCTGAACTCTGTGGGCTGTTTTAACTGAATGTACTTCTCAAAAAAAGTCAACAATTTATTGCTTTTACACAAATCATGTCAAGCCAGAATGCATCTGCATGCCTGAACTGTTCAGGTGTCTATCAGAGTCTTTTTCATTCTTGACTGATTTCATGCTGTTTTTTTTTTTTTTTTTTCTTTTAATTCCTTTCCTCCTCCCGTTTCCACTGTTCCCATGTGTGTATCTGATACCTGTCAGTCAGGTGCAGGGAGCTCAGCGACATCGGTCAATGTCTTTCAGCTTTGATTGAGGTGGTTGTGAGTATTCTTTCATCGTGGGCATGCTTTAGTGTGACTAATGCGCTGGGCGGATGAATGGAGAGAAAGTAGCTAATGCTGCTTTTTATTTTGCCTGAGCTCAAACTTGCTGACAGGTAGCGTCTGTGGTGATGCCAACACCTGCCGCTGTCAGTCTCACGCAAGCCCCAGAGCGGTTGATCCAGCAGCGAAGGGGCCTGTTTCTTCTTGATATGGAAGGTCTCTCGAAGACAAAATGTGAAGCTTCAGTCATATGATACACCTTTTGGCTTTATTAAATAACCAGCCCTGACAGCAGGCTGACATGCATGAACTAAAAGCGACATGCTTTCGTGTGATTGATGATACCAGAAGTCTTCAAAATCGGTTTAGGTCTTTAGGACGGGGAGACGGGGGGTTATTTTGGAGGGGGTAAATTGTATGCATACTTTCTCCACAGCTGTGGGCTGTGTTTTTATGGATGCTTTGTAAAAGCTTGACCTTAACTCGGGGCTTACAGTGCTTCAGAGATTGTGCATTTTTTTAATCATGTCCGCGCAGGCAGGAGGCAGATTTGACTGCACTAAACAGTGACTTCATTTCTATAAAGGGTGCCTCCACTAGATTTTCCTCGCTTGGGTATCAGGTGTCAAGAAAACTGGAGTGTGATATCTTTTTTGACTGTGACGTCGCGTTGAGATGCTGCTGTGAGATATTGGAGAACTTGTTGGTCTTGTTTGCTTGTTTTGCCCCGATGGAGGGGCCGATGTGTGGGAGATCTGGTTTTTCTGCCCCTTTGGGTTGTTAAAAAAACTCTCTGCTTTCCTTCAGTTGGTTTGACAGCGGTTGCTTTATATATTCACTATTATGCTTAATATATTAAGATTCTTCAAAATCTTTTGCACACATAACCTTAAACCAGTCAAAATACCCACATTTTAGCATTTGCTCTGAAACAAATAGCGACATACCGGTACTTGATAATTTCCACAAATCTACTCCTTTCTTTTCAAATTTTAGTAGTTCAACCACCATAAATTGCGAACTGGGGCCCTCTGCACACTGTGATTTGAACTATTTGTCAGCTGACCTTAAAGATCTTCTCACCGGGGTCCAAATATTGTAAGCGTACAGTGACACAGTTATTTTTAGTCGAGCCGTGTGGGGGCTTTACATTTACACTCCAGTGTGCCACCTATTCTTCCCATCTGCATTCACGTTGGGTTTTGTAATTGCTCCCAAGGTTTGATGTGCTGAATCACTTCCTGTCAGAGCATTAGCCCTCCCCGTGCACCGCACTGCTGGGGATCTGCTTGGATAATAGTGTTTGTGTAAACCGTTGGACCTGAGCTCCACCTCTGGCTCGGCCATTGTATGTAGCTTGATTAATAGACAAAGTGCGAGCGTTCTGTTGCCCAGCTAGGATTTACCTCAGCTTGGGCTGCTCTTGTTGTCCTATGCTTTTTTCCTAAGCCTCTCTGACTGGCTGGGACTCTGGCGGACTCGTGCGATCGAACTTGCTGAGCCAAAAAAAAAGGAAAAAATTCTGCCACCATAATAGGCTGCCTTTATTCAGTCTCCCCTTTGCAGCTTTAGGCATCTTTCCCTCCGTCAACGTTCAGGAACTGTGTGACCTGGTTACACAAATATTAGGATAGGAAAGAAGCCACCGTGACGTTCGTGTTTATGTCTTGACTAAGCAGACCGGATTGCCCGAAACAGGTCTGTCCACAAGTCTTTTCCCTTTTCGCTCAGCTGGGAGCCGCGAGCACGTGGGCCATCTCTGCATATGCGTTTATGGTGTTTGTGCTGGATTAGCAGGGCTGGAGAAATGTTTCAAAGGTCAGAAAAGATTCCTGTGTCAGAAGGGAGACCCGGGAGAGCGCAAGAGGGCAGTGAGTGGAACACAGCGAGGGAGAGAGAGAGTGATTGAGCGTGCCTGGCTCTTAGGAATGAGTCAACAAAAGTGAGAGGTCAACTTTTGTCGGTTGGATGTCTGGCCGCGACTGCTTATTGTGTGTCCAAATGGCTTTCCGTCTGTGGGAACGTGCTTGTTTGGACCAAGTGGAGCCTGCCGGTCACAGTGCCTGAGAGGACCTTGCAGCCTGGCGTTCTGCACCACTAATGGATAATCCTCAGCTCTCCTGACAGCCATGGGAAACGTCTGTGGCTGTGTCCGTGGCCCGAAAGAGGAATGCTACATCGACTCGAAAAAAGCCCCCTTGAATCCCGAGTCAAAAGAGGTCAAGGGTCGTCGCTACTTTCAGAGAAAAAAGAGGAAAACAGACGAACTTAAACCCGCCGAATCTGTTCTGAGAAAGGCCGTCTGCAGCAGTGAAGACCTCCAAAATGCCATGGACAGGACTATAGTGCACAACCCACTAGAGCTGGATAAACTCTTAGCAGTGGACAAACATCCATCCAGGAAGGGCAGCATCAGCAGAGGCGTTCATGTCGGAGAATTACCCATTTTAATCCACAGAGATCCTTGTGATCAACCTCCTGATGTGAGGTCGGCGTACGGGTCAGGAAGGCTTCCCGCGGACAATGAAAGTAGTGGGTCTGCTGTGGAGGGTAAGCTGCGCGGCATCAGCACAGCCTCCAGAGGCGTCTCGGCGAAGGATGGTTTGCTGGTTAAGAAGTTGCTTCAGCGCCAGTTAAGGAGGGCCGTTAGCTTCGGAGCGGTGGAGCATACATTACAGACTGTGAGGGGGGAGGACAGCCTGAGGACCGAGGAAACTTTTGCCACGATTATATGGGGGTCTCAGGCACACCGAAGGAAGAGACGGAGGGCCCACACCTGCTCTGGTTACATGGAGCCTCCTCCGGCTCCTGCCAAATGTATTTCCATACAACATGAGGTAAACAAGAATGTTGCTATGTATAGCTGTAGTGGAGGTGATGCACATTGGATTGATAAAGGAGACCTCACCATGACATGTATGCTTAAAAGTTGTTGCAGTTGGTCAGAACAATGACGCTTCTGATTCGTTTGTTGCCGCGCTCAGTGAGGTTTATGTTGATTGGCTGTTTGGTCATCCTTTGAGTTTTTCTGGCACTGTTCATTTACTATTTATCTTTACAGACTCAAGTGAATGTCGCTGTAGAAATACTATGTCCAACAAAAGCAGAGGGGAAATTAAAAATATTGGTTTCAGGGTAATCATATTTACACAACAAGTTTGCTATTCATGTTTTCTCCCAGTTTAAGGCTCATATTGTATGGACGACAGTCTGTCCTCTTTTGGCTTCAAGTGTGAATGTTGCCATTTACATTGTTGTTTGTGGTGCTTGGATCCACAACAGCTGTTTCTCTGCAGTGTTATCTAATCATCTATTATTTGTATGTGACCAAAAAAATTATTGGTTTATTCTCTTTGTGGGACCTGCATAAACACTCTCATGTATGGGACACTATCTTTGTTCCTGAATGTTTCCCATTTACGCTTTCTTTGTGAGTGTCTTGTGTCTGTCTTGTGCACTTTTGAATTCATTGAGACTGTTTCTGTGCAGAAGCATCATTCACTGACACTTAGAAGAAAGTGGTGGTGATCACTGTTGTGTGTAGCTTGTACTATGTAGCTGCAGTCCAAGTAGAGGTGTCCGGGACCTGCCCCGAGTCTATCCTGGGGCCTTTTGTCATGTGCTTTCATTTCATTAGTTCCAGTCCTTTTTGATTGCAGGCCAAGAAAACCAAAAAAAAAACAAGAGACATTGTGTTGCGAAGGGTAAATGGGGTCTCTCACTCACATTGTACTGCGGTTTAGTAATTTGTCTGAATCAAGTTCCGCCGTTTCATACTAAGAGCATTACTAAGAAGACTCAGCTTGTCTATATTGTTTCTTTATTCATTATGATTGAGATTCTGCCAAGGACATAAGCCTTTTGTTTACAGCCTGATGAACAAAAGGCACAACAACTGGCCTGGCCTGTTTTCGCCATTTGTCAGTTTGGCTTCTGTTTAGAGCATCTGAAGTGGGGCTGTGGTAGTTCGTAGCGTCACATCAGCTCCTGGTGTGACAGGACTCCTCAGTGTAGGGGTTCAAATGTTCTCTCTCATGTTAGGCTCTGTTTGTTTTGCATCATTGACCTCAGCTGGAAAATCCGTAGGCCAATGTGTCACCAAACTGTTTTACATTGCTGACCGGCTTTTGATGTCAAAAGTCTAATGTCTAATGAGGCATTAGAGAATGCTACACTTGAGCGTTTTCCTGTGACAGAGTGGTTCATTCAGCTCTGTTTTTTTTTCTTTATTCGATTTTGACATCTGCAAAACTTGATTCTCGTAATGTAGTAAAGCCTGCTGAGATTTAGCAGAACGTTCTCTTAGAAATCTGAAGCATCAGCAACTTTTTTGTCAGTTCAGTGCTGACTTCACAGCGAATGTGACTCCAGTTTGTTTTGAAACCTTCTCTCTTTTCTCTTTCTCTTTCACGCAGATCTCAGAGATCCACGTAACAGGGGAGTCCGAAGACATGACAGCGAAGGAGAGACTTCTGCTCTGGTCCAAGCAGATAACTGAGGGCTATGTGGGCGTACGCTGTGATAACTTCACAACCTCCTGGAGGGATGGAAGGCTATTTAATGCCCTCATTCATAAATACAGGTGCTATGACATGCACACAACAAGCGTCCAAAACTGATGCCTCACTGGTCTTACCACATATCCCTGAACATCCTTTTTGTGTTTTACTCTCTGTGCTGCAGACCAGATCTGGTTGACATGAGCCGCGTGTCGACACAAACAAACAGATCAAATTTAGAGCAAGCGTTTGGTGTAGCTGAGCAGCTGGGAGTGGCCAGGCTGTTGGACCCTGAAGGTGAGGTCCCAGCGCGGCGGCACTTCCACTTAAACTCAGTGAAGGCTGCGAAGTTTTCCTTAACTGCTTTTGTGCTATAAATCATCTTAAGTGTGTTTTTGGCTTGAGGTATAATTCCTCAGCATTCAGGTCACCAGCACTCATAAGCTCTTTTTTTTTTTTTTTCTTTTTTCAGATGTTGACGTTCAGTCTCCCGATGAAAAGTCGGTCATCACATATGTCTCAACGCTGTACGACGCCTTCCCCAAAGTGCCCGACGGCGTCGATGGAATTAATCCCAATGTAAGTCCCTGGCAACTGTTCACAAGTTGACTTCACCCAATCTAGGTGAACCTGCTGCAACGCGCCTCACCGCCGCTGACTTCCCTCTCCTCCCGACAGGATGTTGATATCAAATGGATCGAGTACGAGAACATGATCAAATACTTCAGCCAGTGGATCAAACACAATGTGGCAGTAATGTCAGACAGATCATTCCCCAACAACCCGCCAGAACTCAAGGTAAAAGAAAATGACAGACAAACGTCTTTTTGTAGCTTTTCTCGTTCATATTCTGATCATTTTTTTGCGTTTAGCCACATTGTGCAGGTTCAGGATGTAATGTCTGATAGGTAAAGGATAATTACTGGCATCAGATAATCCAAATATAATGGCTCTCTGCTGAAACTGAGACCTAAAGTGGTATTGATGGCTTTAATGAGGGAGCAGCAGCATCCATTAGCGATGCTAAATCAATAGTTTCAGTGAAGCGGCTCTTTCAGAGACTTCCAGAGTATGTAGCTGAATGTTGTACAAACCCATTTAATCTGGATTTTTTTGTAATACATGCTTTTTTTGATTGAACAGGCACTTTATACACAATATCTGCAGTTCAAAGAGCATGAAATCCCTGTGAAAGAAAACGAGAAGACAAAAATCAAAAACCTCTACAAAATGCTCGAGGTATGCGCACCTCAAACACAGTGTGACTGTGACGGATCACGTGTTGTGTTTTTTGGTCATCCTGCAGGTTGTAGTAATAGGTGTGTTTTTGCTTGTATATCTGACAGATGTGGATCGAGTTTGGGCGGATTCACTTACCGCAGGGTCATCACCCCAATGATGTCGAGAAGGAATGGGGAAAATTAATTGTCGCTATGTTGGAAAGAGAAAAGAGCCTAAGGCCGGAGGTGGAACGGTATGTGAAAGCACCCTTTACTTCTTTCTTTGACCTGCCCCATCATATTGTGATTAACAGAACCCATTATCTCCACTAATCAATGTGATTCACGTGGTATCCAACACTTCAAGATTGGGGGCTGAAACTCGTCCTTCTTTCTTTCTTTGAGACGCTGGATCGAGGTCTGAGCGCTTTGCTCCATGTCGATTTTCCTTTGAGGGGTTTTAGAAGAAAGCATAAAAAGAATAAGTGAGCAGTGTGAGTCAGCATAATGTTCTCTGAGGGGAATGTAGGTGGGGTGCCACAGTGTCTTTTTTCAAGCCCATCAACGCCTCCACTGGAACCAGACACTGAGAGTCAGTGCTTTATGTGTGGATGTAATTTGGCCCGCTTCAAAGGAAAAATCCACACACTGAACAAGGATGGATGGATGAAAAGGTGAATTGATGTGGGAGTGGATGGACAGACATGAGAAAGAGAAATGGTAGAATAAAAGATGGATGGTTTGAGTAGTGGTTTTGATGGATTGTTTGTTGGATAGAGAGACAAAATCGTGCTCCCATAAACAACAAGGTGGAAGCCAAATCAAACAGCGAGCAAATATGAGAGAAACATGACATTTTAAAACGATCTCCAACATGTTAAAACTTTTTGTCCAAAATGCTGAACACAGAGGGATTGGAACACGGCTGAGTGTCGTCTGAAAGTGGATTTGTGACGATTATGTTGAGCTCGAAATTGTGAGAGCTGAAGGGCAAGAACCTGATACAGGGACAGGCGCCACTGCAGCGGATGCTGCAGAACATTTGGCCAGAGGGGCAGTGGAGGGAGAGCTGTCCACGGTGTGTATGTGTGGGGTCTCTTATGATGATGGGGGTCCCTGCTCAGACAGCAATTCAACGCTATGCCTCCCAATATCAGGCTGCTTGTTGTGCTTTAGTGTAAATAATACTGCTGATACATGAGCAGCATTTCCGGATGAAATTTACAAAGCCCACAGTTAGCATGTAATGCTTTTTTAAAGTTACTTATGAAGCTATCAACATTCAACTCATTTTTAAGAAGTTGACATAAGATAAACACATCTGTTCTTGCTCTCAGACGTTGATGTTTGAGTTGGTCTCTGTCTTTCCCCATGTTTGTTGTTGAGCTTATTGCTGTGTCAACTGAGATATCATCTTTCACATTTCTTTGCTGACAATAGTTTAGACAAGGTGACATTTATATTCTTGCCGCCTTGGTCCAGAAACAGTGTGTATTGAGAGCATCAGCGCAGGGTGTGGTGGAAATGGGGGAGAAACCCTAATTACAGGTGTTTGGCAGAGCTTCATGTGATCTCTCCTCTCGGAGCGTGGGGCTGTCTCAACCTGTATTTAATATTTGTCCCCCAGGGGCAGCATAGTGTTTCAGGGTGGGATTCTGTACCTACTGTTCATCTGGCTGTGACACTATAAATAGGAGCGTGTTGAGAGCCGTTCCATCAGTTGCAGAAAAGCTCACTTGTAGTCGTGCGCAGGAAGTTTGGAGCAGAGATGGAAAAGTGGTGATTGATTTTTGGAAGTCGGTTAAAGGAATGACGCAATAAAACGCGATGGCATACTTGAGTGGGATCTCATCGGTCAGCAACAGCAGCTTCACCAGCTACGGTTCTAATGATGTCGGAATGGCTGAACCTTTGCAAATAAACAGCTCCATATTTCTCAATAACAACATTGCTTATGGGTCCAGGTGAGGTCACACTACTTGTTTTTGGTGCATCTGTTTGAGTGGATTTTTGTGTTTTCAAATAGATGGTGGGTTGTAACACACAGTTATTGCTGTGCTCCACATTTGGTGTTTTTTTCCCATTGTTTTTAGCTGCATTTTGTGTTTTTGATTTTTCCTATTTTGTGTTTCTTGCTTTGCAGAGGTCTTTGTAATAATCACTTTGATTGAGATGATATGTATGAAGCCAATACCCCAAGAAAATATGATTTATTCTTCTTTCTCTTTGAAGGCTCGAGACATTGCAGCAGATTGCCAACAGGGTCCAGAGGGACTGTGTTCACGGCGAGGACAAGCTGGCCCTAGCAAGAACAGCCCTGCAATCTGTAGGTTTCCTGCAGATGTGACTTGTATGCATGATAGTTCATCATTGTGTGGGCGTGTTTGTGATTGCTTTTCTTTCCTTTGCCTGAAAAGGATGCAAAACGCCTCGAGTCCGGCATCCAGTTCACAAATGAAGCGGAGATTGCCGGTTACCTGCTGGAATGCGAGAATATCCTCAGACAGCAGGTTGTGGACATCCAGATTCTGCTGGATGGGACATTCCCATTTGCAGACCAGCTGGTCCAAAGGTATGAAACAGATTCACTGGCATATCAGTTGTGAAACTTCTCATAGATTACACTCGATCCTGCTGCTTTTAGATGTCGCTGTTTCTTTTATTTCAGGCTTTCCAAACTGCGGGATGACCTTCTCTCGTTGAGAGCAGAGTGTTCCTCCGTGTACAGCACAGGCAACACCCTCACAACAGAACAAACCAAAATGATGATCTCTGGCATCACGCAGAGTCTGAACTCTGGCTTCTCCCAGAATATCAACTCCGGCCTGACACCAGCCCTCACTCCTGCACTTACCCCAGGGGGCTTAGGTACCCCTGGGTCCACATTCACCTCTAGCCTTACTCCGTGCATGACCCCATCTATGACCCCTGCCTTGACCCAAGGTCTGCAGCCTGCTTTGGTGCAAAGCTTCATGGGCGGCGGCAGCGTTGTCGGCATGGACCCGAGTGGCCTCAGGCAGCTAAAACACATGCAGATCCGGAAGCCCTCGCTGAAGTCCTCCCTTGCAGACCCCAACATGACGGAGGAGGAGGTCAACATGAAATATGTTCAGGATCTCCTCATCTGGGTGGAAGAAATGCAGGTTAGGGTTCTATCGCGTGTTTGTTTGCAGCGTTTGCAATGAAACCAAAGATGATATGTGAAATCATCTGCATTTTGTCTCTCTTAAAGTTGCAGTTGGAGCGCTCAGAGTGGGGATCTGACCTGTCAAGTGTGGAAATGCACTTAGAGAACCACAAAAGTGTACATAGAGCCATTGAAGAATTTCAGATGAGTCTTAAAGATGTCAAACTGAGTGAAGTAAGTTACTTTCAAAGTAGATTTGTTTTTCTTTCTTGTTTGTGGACACTGAAAGTAAACAAATGTTTGTTTTCCCCCAGATCCAGATGACCATCCCCCTCAAACTAACATATTCAGACAAGCTGAGCAAACTGGAAAAGCAGTATGAAAGACTGTTGGTGAGTTATCTTCAGTCTTGCTCCAAATCACTTGGTTGTTTGTTGTTTGCTGTCCTGATGGATGCATTGCGTGTTTCAGAGCTGCTCGCAGGAGCGGCAGAGCCACCTGGAGAACCTGCACGATTTCGTGTCGCAGGCGACTCAGGAGCTCATCTGGTTGAATGAGAAGGAGGAAGAGGAGGTCGCCTTCGACTGGAGCGACCGGAACAGCCACGTGTCTAAGAAAAGAGATTATCATGCTGTGAGTCCTCTTTTTAGTTCTTTGAAATCCTGTTTTGATAATTTCTAATTTCATCTGAGGGACCACCAGTGCAGCCTGCTGGGTGTGTTTGTGATGGCGTGTTTGGTTGTTGAGTTTTGGCCATGCTTGTGTTAAAAAATCTCAGAGAAAAGGTTAATGTATGAACGGCGGCTTGAACACTTAACTCGATACTTCTGAATGTGACATGAGATGTAATCTGCGATTGCGTGACACGATGGCGTCCAACACTGTGGCTGAATGCCAGTGATATTCAGCTTCATGTCTGTATGCAGGATTTAATGAGGGAGCTGGATGAAAAGGAGGAAGCCATCAAGTCTGTGCAGGACAAAGCAGAGCGCCTCATGCTCAAGAACCACCCAGCCAGGCTCACTATTGAGGTAAGCCCTTGTCTGTCTGTCTGTCCGTCTGTCTGTCTGTCTGTCTGTCTGTCTTTGTGCGTCTATGTCTTCAGCTTAGAGGTCAGTGGAACAAAGCTGATCCAAAACTCTGGACGTGCAGTCAGACCTCCACCCTGCAGCCGATCATTAGAGGATTATGAAATCCTGTTTCAGCTTGTAGGTTTCCTGCTGTTAGATATTGTGTTCACTGTCCTGTGCGGTTTGTCTCCCAGGCATACAAAGCTGCAATGCAGACACAGTGGAGTTGGATTTTGCAGCTCTGCTCGTGCGTCGAACAGCATCTCAAGGAGAATGCAGTTTATTTTGAGGTGAGTTGTCTTTGTGGAACTCTTCTTCATAGAAATAATTTCAAAATTCCCGATTTGTTGGATTTAAAATGAGATTATTTTCCACTTCTCAGTATTTCAGTGATGCCAAAGAGTCACTGGATTACCTGAAAAACCTGCAGGATTCAATTCAGAGGAAGTACAGCTGTGATCGAACAAGCAGCCTCCACCGACTGGAGGATCTCATTCAGGAATCCATGGTGAAGGGACACAAGCACACAACATCTGGACACATGTTGCCAATGATGGAAATAAACAAGACTGAAATCCTTTTTGTCTCGTGTGTCCTCAGGATGAGAAGGAGCAGCTGCTTCAGTACCGAAACACTGTGGCTGGTTTGGTGGGAAGGGCCAAAAACATTGTGCAGCTGAGACCCAGAAACCCTGAAAGTTCACTGAGATCCTCCATCCCTGTGAAAGCCATCTGCGACTACCGTCAGATTGAGGTATTGCTGTCTGTAAAATCTTGGAAAGAATGTAAAGTATTCCAACCTTACATCAAAAGTACTTTCAGTCTTTCATAATATGTTTGAATCACCACTCTTTTCTCAGATCACCATTTACAAAGACGATGAGTGCGTACTGGCCAACAACTCCCACCGGGCAAAGTGGAAAGTCATCAACCCGGCGGGGAATGAGGCCATGGTGCCGTCTGTGTGCTTCACGGTGCCTCCACCCAACAAAGAGGCAGTTGATTTGGCTGCAAGGTGAGACGGTCAGAGATGAAAAGGGTCCAACTACTTTTACTTTGCTTAGATTGTACTCAAGTTATTGTAAGAAGTTGTAAGAGTACTCAAGTACAGATACAAGAGACTCACCAATAACTGCTCTCATTTGATAGAATGAGACACTTGAAACACAGTCCCCTAAAAATATTTCAGACTTAAAGTTAGTAGCGTTGATGTACTTTTAATCCTTTTGTAGACGATGATTCGTTTTCTTTGTCAGTCTAAGTACAAATAGTTCGTATATGAGCTTGAAATCCAGTTTACTGCTCTTCTTTCATGCTGATATCTCGCTTCTCCTGCAGGATTGAGCAGTTGTACCAGAACGCGCTGACGCTGTGGCACCACTCCCACATCAACATGAAGAGTGTGGTGTCCTGGCACTACCTGATGGCCGACATCCGCTCCATCCGCAACTGGAATGTGGCTTCTGTATGTTTTGTCCATCACCCTCATCGGCTGATGATCAGTCATTCTATTTGGTTTTGCTGATTGTTTGCTAAAACGCTGTTTTTATTCTCTCTCAGATCAAGACGATGTTACCGGGCGAGCACCAGCAGGTCCTGAGCAACCTGCAGACTCACTTCGATGAGTTCCTGGAGGACAGCGAGGAGTCGGAGGTGTTCATCATGGCAGACTGCGCCCAGCTGGAGAGAGACGTGTCGGCCTGCAAGGAGTATTACCAGGAGCTGCTCCGGTCTGCAGAGAGAGGCAAGCATCAAATCCCACCCACACCCCCGCCCCCTCTTCCAGGCAGGGAGCCTGTAGTGTGCATTTAACATAACACAGTGAGGGAGACACATGAGTCTTTAAGCCTTTAAAGCCCTGAAACTAAAATCTTTTGGAATTACGTTGTTTTGACTAAATTCAAAGCCATACTCACAACGAATGAGGGCAAGTTTTTAACATGCCGCCTTGAGTTTTCAATAGAAAGGAAAAAAAGTACGTTCATGAAATTACATTGTAAGTATGAACAAGAGAGTTGCATTCACTTGTATTTGAATATTTGCTCCACCCTCTTGACAAGCGTCTTAATTTGTTTCTGATTTCAACTGAGCATTGAAGGAAATATCAGTGCTTTGACTGCACTGCTGCTGTTTTTTGTCCTAAATTTAAGCAATGAGGACACCTACAGGTGGAATTATTACTCACACTTTATGGGAATAGAAAATTATGGCCTAAAAATTTATTTTTCACAGATATAAACCACAACTGGGTGAAACAGCAACAAAAGAGTGTGAATTTTTTATTATTTTTTTTAAATTCATCTTTGATACTTTCTGGTGACCAGAGGAGCACGAGGAGTCGGTGTACAACCAATACATCTCAGAGATCCGTAACTTCCGCATGCACCTGGAGGCTCACGAAGAACACCTGATCAGGCAAATCCGAACGCCGCTGGAGAGAGACGACCTGGAGCAGAGCCTGCAGCGCATTGCTGACCATGAGGTGGACACCTGCTCTGCCAGTTGACCAGTTTGTAGGCAACTGATCCTGACTGTTTTCCTCATATTTACATTAATCTTTGTGATGCCTCTTCACAGAAGAAGACGGCCGAGCTCAATAAGCTGAAGAAAGATCTAGATGTCATGACGGAGAAGTGTGAGCTGTTCCTCAGACAGGCGGCAGGTTCTCCGTCCGTACCGACACTTTCCTCCGAGCTCAGCGTCGTCATCCAGAGCATGAGCCAAGTTCACTCAATGTCTTCCATCTACATGGACAAGTGAGTGTTTCCTTTTTATTGTTTCAAAGAGATTAAGGTATTTTTTGCCTCATCAGATCTCTAAACATATTGTTTTCTGTTTTTCAGACTGAAAATTGTGAGTTTGGTGGTGCAATACAGCCAGAGTGCAGAAGCTTTAGTGAAGGCCTATGAGTCCAAACTGTACGAAGAAGAGGCCATGAATTCTGACATCAAGTCTATTGAAAGTGTCATCTCTACTCTGAAGGTACAAATGCTGCCTCAATGTAGCATCCTGCAGCCAGTGCCAGATTTCTAAACTCAGTGGATGGTCGTTTGCTTCTCTCACTGAAGCAATGGAGGACGGAGATCGATGAACAGCAGGAGGTGTTCCATGACATGGAGGACGAGCTGCAGAAGGCCTGTGTGGTCAGCGATCGCATGTTCAAGGCCCACAATGAGCGCGACTTCGACCTGGACTGGCACAAGGAGAGGGCCGAACAGCTGACTGAGAGGTGGCAGAACATACACTCCCAGATTGACAGCAGGTCGGTGTTTGTGTCTACGTGCGAAATCGTGAACTGCCTTTATTGTACAAGTTTGCCTCAGGAGGATCTTTCTTCACACTTTCAGGCTTCGGGACTTGGACGGTATCAGCAAGTCTCTGAAACACTACAGAGACTCCTTCAGCAGTCTGGACGAGTGCGTTCGAGAAATAGAGGTGGCTCAGCTGAAGGCCCAGGAAAACAAACCTGAGGACAGCAAGGCGCTTGCTGAGCTGCTGAACAAACAGAAGGTAGAAGAAAAAACTGGCGTGTTTCCGACACAATAGTGAAAGCACACAGTGCGTGTTTGTTTAACACAAGTGTGTTTCTCAGGTTCTTGTTGCTGAAATTGAACAAATTCAGGGCAGAATTGACGAGTGTCAAAAGTACTCGGAGCACTACTCCTCTGCTGTCAAGGTAACTGTAACTTCTTCAACACATCTGTTGTATTTATTGAACTCATCAGAACTTTTTAAATTTAGATTGTTGATTTGTTTTTATTCAGGACTATGAACTCCAGCTGATGACGTTCAGAGCGATGGTGGACTCGCAGCACAAATCGCCGCTCAAGAGGCGCAGGTTGAACAGCTCCTCTGATGCTATTCAGCAGGAGGTAAAACTAGTTTTCGCATATTTTAGCTGTTTAAAAAATGCTCTCTGCGATAAGTAATCTCTCAGTGATACATCTTGGTTTGTTTTTGTTTGGTTTTTTTCCCTTGTGTAAACTTGAAGTTTATGGATCTCCGAACCCGCTACACTGCTCTGGTGACTCTGATGACACAGTATGTGAAGTTTGCCAGTGAGACGTTGAAGCGAACTGAAGATGAGGAGGTGAGCTTTCCGCATAATTCGCCGGTCATTCTTCTTTTTGAGGCTATTTGGTTTCCTGCAACAACCATTGTTCTTCTCTTGACCTTTTCTTGTCTCAAAGTCTTATCTTTTGCATCAACGTTTTACCAGCTTCAATTAAAATAGCGCTTAGACTTTGTGACAAACAAAACCTCCAACCCTGTTTCTCTCTGTTATGACGTCCTGACTTTATCCCTCCGAGATACGGTCTGCTCATCCTGAGATGAGACTTTTTGCTTCAGTGCGAGAGAAGCAATGCTGTATGGACGCTGGTGCATGTCTGCATGTGCAGTCACTCCTTTCAGGTGATGGTAACTTCCTGGGCGAAACCAGCCACTGTTTTATAGTTATTCGACCAAAATGTGATCTCACGTGAGTCTGTATTGTAGAAAAAAGCCTCTCCGGGAGTTTCTATAGTGGTTTGTGATCACTGTTGCTAAAAAATTCTCAAACTGTAAGTGGGGCAAAAAGTCAAGGGGAACGAACACAAATCAATACAATTTGATTGACAAAGAATAATTCCAACAAACTATTATCAGATGTAACTAATGCTAACATTTAACATTTAAACCACTCAGATTCCTGGAGAGATTGCTTTCAAACTTTCATGTCATCAACTCTTACAGTTTTCATGTCGATGTGAATCAGCGGATGACTTATTTTCTTGCATTATAGCAAAGAAAGGTTTTCGAAAGAGCAGAAATTGCAAAAAGGACAGAGGGCATGGAGCTGCTCAAAGCCACAGGCGAATTAGAGATTAGTGAACTGAAGCAGCGGGTGGAGGACCAGGAGGTGCTGCTCGGTGACCGACAAGCGCAGCTGGAACAACTGCAAGGACAAATCGAGCATCAGAACAAGATGTTGGACGATCTCAACTTCAAGAAGTCGCAGCTTGAGCACAACGTGAATCAGTATCGCACTGAATTAGAGATAGCCATCAAAGACAAAGGCGCGGCCGAGCAGGAGCTGCAACACGCGAAGCAGTTCATCGAGCAGTCAGAAGCGTCGTGGTCTCTGGCACAGAAGAAACTCGAGGAGCTTTCCAAGAAAACCACCTGTGTTGAAGATCTCACGACTGAGAATCTCAATCTGAAGAGGATGATCATTGAGAAGCATGTCGTCATCACAAGTGAGGAGGGAGCACAAGGCCAAGCCCAGGACAACAAGATGGAGCCAACTCAGGAGGTTGTGACGTCTGGTAGCCAGGCAGCAGTCCAGATTGAAGCCAAGTCATCCGCAGCTAAAGAGAGTGACAGTGTGATAGTGGAAGCCCTGCAGCAGAAAGCAGAGGAGCTCATCCTGGTCCAGAAAAAAGTCGAAATGGCCGAGGAGAAGGCGCAGAGTTACAAAAAGCTGCTGGATGACAGCAACAACCGAGTGACAAAGCTTCAGATGGACGTGGAAACAGAAAGGACCCACATGAGAGAGAAAGCGGAAGGCCTCCAGCAGGAGTTACAGCACATGAAAAAGTCCATGAACGAGCTCCAAGAACAAGTCAGATCCCTGCAGAGAGCGAAGTCCTCGCTGGAGCAAAATGCTTTCTTCCAAAGCACGGAGGTTGAGGGCCTCAAAGAGCAGCTGAAGATCACCCAGGGAGAGCTACACAAGAAAAGCTCCATCGAACAGGAAAACAGCTACAAAATTAACACTTTAGAAGAGGAGGTGGCGTACAAACAGGCGGCCATAGATCAGCTGAAGTTCAAGTGCAACGAGCTGACGAGGCAAAAGGTCTCCTCCGGCAGTGACCTCAGAGGCCTTCAGATTCAAATGGAGTCAGTGGAAAAAGAGCGGTCGGTGTCCGAGCAAAAGATCAAGTCTTTGAAGAGGGAGATGGAGAGCTGGAAGCAGCAGCTCCAAGTGACGAAAGAAGACAATATCTCCCTGAAAAGAACAGAACAGACTTTAGAGCTCAAATGTAAAAACCTGGAAGCAGACCTTCAAAAGAGTGAGTTGGCAGCGTCGCAGCTTCAGAGAAAAATTGATGACTTGAAGCAAACCAACATGGAGATGGAGCAGATAGTGCAAAACGTGAGGGCTAAACTGGATCAGGTGACGATGGAACTTGACAGCAAAGATCAGCAAATCAAAATCTTCAAGTCTCAAGTGGAGGGCACCAAGTCTCAGGTGAGGATCATCGAGGAGGAACTGAACAGGAAATCCCAAACCTCCTATGAGCTTCAGATCAAACTGCAGGATTACAGCGAGGAAGTGAAGAAAATGACTGAACTGGAGCAGAAAATCAAAACCCTAAAATCGAACATCGCCAACTATGAGCAAGAGATAGTGTCTCTGAAATCAGAGCTGAAGTCGGTGCTTGCAGACAGGAACTTGTCGACTCAAAAGGTTCAGTTGCAAATTGCAGAAATCAATGATTTGAACGTGATGCTGAATAAAAAAAATGCAGAGCTCATGAAAGAATCTACCGAGAGTCAACAACATCTCAGCAAACTGAAGGCATTGGAAGACGAGTTTTTTAAACACAAGCACAGTGCTCAAGGGTTAGCAAGCAATGCAGAGAAAATCACAGAAACCATGAGGCAGGAAATCCAAACCCTGCAGGATGATAAGAGAGCAACAGAGAGGAAAGTGGATAGCTTGAATGGCAAAGTCACAGAGCTGAACTCCTCTTTGCAAAAAACTGTGAATGAACTGGCCAAAGAGACCAGGGAGAGAAGAGCCAAGGAAACGAAGATAATGCAGCTCGAGTCTGAGCTTCAAAAGAACAGGGTGGCGGTCGCAAATGTGATGTCCACCTCCGAAAAGTCCCGATCCAATCTCCAGCAGGAGAACACCATCCTGAAGAGAGACAAATTGGAGGCCCTGGAGAAAAACACATCGCTCGGGTCAGAGGTCAGAACGCTGAAGGACAAGCTGCAGCATGCCCAAACCGATGTGGAGCAGAAGCAGAGAGAAAACGCCTCTCTTCAGGTGAGGTCACAGCAGATGGAGGAGCAACTGGACAAGTGTAAAATAATGCTGGAGGAGTTAAAGAGCAAGCTGGAAATGCAGAAACAAGGCTACGAGAAGCAGTTGGTGCTCGTGCAGACGGAAATAGAGAAGAAGCTCATTTTGCTAAAGACTGAAATCTCAAGTGACAGCACGAAATCCGACCACAGTGCGGAGTTGTCTGAAATGCTGAACAAGTACTTCAAACAAGATGTGAAACGGGTGAAAACAGTGCATGAAACCATCGAAACAACGACACTGAAAGCAGACCAGCAGCTGCAGACCAAGATGAAGACGCTGCAACAAGAGAAAGCCAAGCTCGTGCAAGACTTTTCAAAAGCCAAGTCAGAGGTCGCTCAGCTGGAGCAGGAGAAGATCAAGCTCAACACGACGATCTGTGCTCTGCAGAGTCTCTGCAACAAGCAATCAAATGAATCATCCAAGTTCGAACAGCTGCTGAAAGACAGGGAGCGAAAACTCACCCTGAAAGAAAGCGAAGCCAGAGTTCTGCGGGAGCAGATTGAGTCCTACATGAAGGAGGTGAAAAGTCTTCAGGAGAAACTGATGATGATCCAAGTGGAAGAGAACAAGTCCGTCATTGACTTGGCACAGAAAAGCGTCTCCTCCAAGGAAAAGTGGAACATGGAGAGCGACATCCTCAAAATGAAAGCTCCCGCAGAGGTATGGGGGAACTTTGTTCTTTCCAGCATCACTGCACCAATATTTAATAGTACAATAGATTTTTAAAAAAGTCTCAATATCATAAATAGAATTCTAGACAGATCTTGTAGTAAGTCTGTAAAATGGATTTTCTCACGCTGAAGAATTCCACTCCAAATGGTTTATCTTTGTCAGTAACTGTTCTGCGATTCAAAATGTGATTGAAACTTCTTTTATTGTCATTTCCACAGCTTGTGTCAGCAGAGAAGGGACGCATCCTTGAGGGAATCAAACAAATCCAACAAGAAAAAAACAAAGTTTCTCACAGCCAAAACCTTCAACACGATTCAACAACAATGACTCTGAGCAGCTCCCCTTATCAAACCCCCACACTCCTCCAAAACGAGGTGAAAAACGCAACCACCTCTGTCACCACTCATGGATACATGGCTCTGTGTGGACTCAAGGACCAACAGCCAAGCGACTCTAAAATCAGCAAGATGAGAACGCATCAAATCAAGGAGATCATTGAAACCGTGGCAACATCGGGGACGGCGACAAGAAGCATTGATGGAAGACAGAGTGAAAATCACTCATGCTCCCAAAATACACCAGAAGGGGGCTCACAAATCCGACGCCTGATCACATTTAGGTTCCTGGATGAGGAGATTTTACGGAAGTTTGAGAAAGGCCTCATCACAATGGAACAAATGCAGGCATCGTACCCCCAGTGTTCGGGCAAACCAATGGCTATCGTGGGAATTTATGTGGAGTCAAGCAAGAAGAAGATCTCCTTCCTGGAAGCTGCCGAGAAAGGCTTCCTTGCAAGAACGTACGCTCTGGAGTTCCTGGAGGCTCAGGCTGCAACAGGAAGTCTCACAGATCTGGCCACGGGACAGACGCACTCGGTCAGCGAGGCTGTGGAGAGAGGCATGATAGACGCCAGCCTGAGGGATAAACTCCTGGAGGCGGAAAAGGCTGTTAGTGGCTACATCTTCAGGGGCAAAAAGCTGTCCGTGTTTCAGGCAATAGAGGAAAGGATTCTTGATCGATATAAGGGGAAAAAGATCCTGGAGGTCCAGCTTGCGACCGGCGGGCTGATAAACCCAGAGACTGGTGTGAGGGTGCCAGCCTGCATGGCGGTGGGTCAGGGCCTTTCAAACAAGGAGACTCTGCAGAACCTGTGTGATCCGAGCAGCAGCCTCAAAGGTTTTCGCAACCCAGACAGCGGTCAGAAGGTGTTCTACTCCGATCTTCTCAAGTCGTGTCTGTACGATGTGGACGGTGGCGTGTTCCTCTTACCGTTAGGTGAGAGACACCTAACGAGCATGTCCCCAATGAGTTCCCACAGAGTGTCGGTGGTCAACAGTAGCTCTGGCTCCGAAATGTCAACGTATGAAGCCTTCAAAGGGAAGCACATTGACAAGCACACCTACCTGTTTCTGTCCCAGCAAGAGAGTGAGTGGAACGAAAAGTCCATCGTTGATCCCAGTGGGAAACCGCTTCACGTCATCAATGATGCCAAGAGCGGGCGACAAATCTGCCTCCAGTCGGTTCTGAGTCAGCGATTCCTCGAGCCGTCTGAGCTGGAGAGCTACCGCAACGGTCGTCTGAGTATCTACGAGATTGCCGACATCATTTTCTCCAGAATGGTCGTTGTGGAAGATGTTTACAGCTCCATTGCTGGTCTGTGGGACGTCATGCTGAAGAGGAGGGTGTCAGTTTATCAGGGCTTCCAACAAGGCCTCACTGACAGGGTGACCACCTTGCGACTGTTAGAGGCCCAGGCCTGCACTGGAGGCATTTGTGACCCCTACTCAGGAGAGAAAGTCACTCTCTCTGAGGGTCTTCAAAGAGGTCTGTTAGATGATTCCTTGATTCCGCAACTCCAGCAGTTCGAGCAGGCCTTCAGCGGCATCGTCAACCCCAAAACCACAAAGACTGTGTCCGTCTCCCAGGCCGTGCAGGAGAGCATCTTCCCGAAGGATGTCGGCTTACGCTGCCTGGAGTTCCAACTCCTCACCGGAGGACTGATAAGTCCCGACACCCACGAAAGAGTCTCACTGGAGGAAGTCATTCAGAGCAGCCTCATCGACAAGGCGACCGTGGCTGCACTGAAAGATCAGAAGTCGCAGATCATAAGCCTCACCTGCCCAAAGACCAAGAGGAGAATAACGTTTAAAGAGGCACTCGAGAGAAGCATGTACGACTGCCACACTGGGTTGAGGTTACTGGAGGCGACCAAAGTGCACGGCCTTGGACCCAAGTCAACATTACATTACGTCCTGGCCTATCAATAAACATTTGTTAATACCTGCAGCATAAAATAAAACCTGTAATCAGATTTTTCTTGTCACTCACTTGAAGCTTGACACTTTCTCAACTCCTCGCTGTTGAATTTTTTTTTTTAATTCTACACGTTGATGCAACCGATAACAACTTTTAAGTTTCTGTGTTTTCAGCCTGACCATAAATTTCACAGTGTCGCCCCTCCATCTCTTTGGGTTCAACCATGTTTTTTTATTTTTTATTGTTGTTTCGTCATCACCTTTGTTAAAAGAAATCAATCTGTTTGAATTCTAGAGATCTGTTGATGAGGAGAAGAGAGAGCATTGTGATAAAGTTAGCAAACTGTTGCACTGGATGGCCACTGTCAAACAGACCGTGAGCAATGATGGGAATTCTCCGAGAGATAATAATGCCAACACAGAACCTTCTAATAAGCCCCAGGTAAACAATGTGTGTTTTTGTGGTCTTGCTTTATTAACACATCTCTACAATCTCTTTGTATATAGATATAAAGAAAATTCCATCTTTGATTTCACATATTTTTCTAAACAATATGGTATCACGCCAATTTGCTTTCATAGTTTATGCTTTCTAATAAAATCACACTATCATACTTTTTGATTGTTTCAACTTGTATGTGTCACTGCAGACAGTATTCATGTTCGACAATCTCAGAATCTGTTGTGATTTTGTTGTGAGTTTCTTTTCCCCTTTTATCTTATTGAATCAATAAATGACATGCAAAGTTGCACAAGCACTCTCACTGCAAAAGCTCAGTTGATAAATGTCACATGTAATATAGAAAACAAATGACAGTTAATATATTTTCCCCATCTATCCGTGCAAGGTTTCAGGTAGTTTATTGTACATTTGGCTCATCAGGTAAAATCAGAGTGGTGATTCGAAACTTTCTGTTGGGTTTGAGAAAAAAAAATCAGAAAAAAATTGAATAAAATTACAAATTTCTACATGGATGTGATGGTTGTTTTATATTGTTTGTCCCTTTGTTAAATGCTGTCAATCTCTTCAATTTTCATGTAAAACCGAGGTTGAAAAAATTAAATTTGTACCAAACAATTCACTTTAATGTGTGTCCATGGTTAAGAAATATTTTAAATTTCAGTAAATATAAATGGCAGCCCTGAAACCTTTGTTGTATTCTAAATGTTACATTTACACAGCTTCGATTTTGTCCATGGTGACTTTTTAATTTTATGTCCCTTCAAGACAAAAAATGCGATCCAAGGTCCTTTGAACCCAAACACATCTCTGGTACAACACAGATCCTAGAACATAACCAGAGAACATAACTATCCTTTCTGCTGTGAATGCTAAATAAAAGGAGATTTATTCAGTATTGTTTTTAATTGTAGAAAAAAACAAGTTAATGAAAAGGATTCTTGTGTGTTGGTGTGTTTGGTAAAAACTTTGTGTCTGTGTTTGCTTTAATCAGACTGTAAAATCTTTTCAAAGACACATTTGCTACATCACAAGTAATAATTATTATTATTCATTGCAGGTGTCAGTTGAGGAAATGGTGACGAAGAAAGAACAAATAGCAGAGGCACTCAGGGCCACACAAACAATGCTGAACAAACACAGCGACAAGTAAGTCTTGCCTCTGACTTGTGTTGAACTCTTCGCCTCCCCTCGTGGGCTGCAGTTTTTGCCTTCTTGTCTTTCAGGATGACAGAGGAGGAGAGAGCGGCAGCCCAGGAGCAGCTGAAGGCGCTCAATCAGGCGTACAGCGAACTCTCCCTGCAGTGCTCAGATCAGACAACCTCCGCAGAAGAGGTAGGACTCAAGACTCAGTGTTTTGCACCTGTGTTGTATGATGTGTGAAGCAGTGCCACCTGATGTTCAATTGCATGACTAACCATCTTTTTCCCAGCACAGTTTGAGCAGCTTTCTTTTGCATCCCTCATTTATCCTCCTACAACTAGTCAGTAGTGAGCGGTTTGAGCAGATGAACAACCAGAGAGCAGAAGTATGCTGTAAACATGCCTAATTGCGCTGCAACATCAGACCAAGCTTTGGTCTGATGTTGCACCGTATGATGCAGAACTCTACAACATCCAGTCTGACTAACTCCACTCTTTCTGCAAGATGCTGAACACTGCATCCTCAAATCTGCACGAAAGCTTTCAGTGTGTCGTTTGTCACTCTCCTTTTTGCGACCCTGTTGCAGTCTTGTGCAAATCACATTTTGACATGCTTGTGTGGTGGTGAGTATAGATTTTTGTCTTGTTCTGGAACATTTCTATCAGCAAATTGACAAATTCGAGCATAAAGCCAGTAAGATAATCTGTCATATTTAATTTTTTTTTTTTTGCAGGACACTAAAGGCCCTCATGGGGCTGGGACTGTGCCCATCATTGAAATGAGTCACCAGCTGCCATGGTTGCCTCTTCCAAAGGCCTATCTGATCTCCAGCCCCCCCCAGTCACCCCTTCATGGAGACTGGAGTGATGACATGACCAAGTCCACACTGAACCACTCCCCAAAGTTGCATGAACCACACAAATGCATACAGAGCTCCCACATCACCTCCATGTCCCCAACTGAAATAGCAGCAGCAAGCGTAGGGTCCCTTTCTGACGAGCTCATCGTCAAGTTAATCGAGGTCAATCAAGTCAGTGATGGAGTGAGCATGGTCTACACGGGGGACAGAGTGACCCTGGAGCACGCCTTTCAGCTTGGTCTGATTCCAGCTTCAGTATATGTAAAGACTCTTGAGAGGCAAAAGAGCTGCCAGGATGTGACAAATCCAAACACTGCCGAATATTTGTCCCTCTTAGATTCTGAGGAGGCACCATGGGAGGTCAATCAGCTGAAATTAGAGTGCCTGGGCAGGGATAAATCACTGACATCAGGGAGGAACGTCAGGACTCTCAGGTGTGCTTGCGATGGCTTGAGTGATGAGGAAGGCTTGTCGGGGTATTCAGGTGACACTAAAGACAGTCAAAGGGAAAAAGCAACTTATTTGGACTGTCTGAGGGTGGATGCAGCCATTCAGTGTGATTTGATGAGCTCCAGCAGCACGCTCATCGTGTTAGGAAATGAGCGCCAGTTTGTGGGCCTCGTGCTGCCTCGCTCCGAAGTGTCCAATTCATTACAGCTTGATCAACACGTCACCAGCACTCAGTTTTCCAGCACTCTGTTACGTAATCGGGGGAAAATAGCAGCTTTTTACATCCCAGAAAGCTCAGAGGTGATCGATTTTGCCTCGGCTGTCCAGAAGAACCTGATGGACAGCTACACAGCAGAGGTGCTGAAATCGATAGAGATCCCAGATGTGTTTCCAGATGTTCATCACCTCAGCGAAAAGTTTTCTTCATGGCTCATGTATCGAAAACTCACTCTGGAAGGGGGCCATCATGGCGCGTATAGATCCGAGGTCAGCATCCTCTCTCCCTCAGAGGCCAGGCAGCTTTTTATTTCCTACCTGCTGATGAACAGTTACGTCGATCCCCATTCGGGACGCCGCATTCTGATCCTCGACACTCGGCTCACTGAGATGACTCAACTTTTTCTCCAAGACCCCATATTTGCTGCAAATACTGATCACAGTGTTTCAGACCAGGCAGACTCGCAAGTGCCACTGCACATAAACGAGGACTCAGAGGCGATTGTAGTAAACACACAACACATGTTTGTTCCTGGGAGTTTAGTTACAGCCACCGGGGACAGCAGTTCGTTTGATGAAGGCACATACTATGAGGCGTTTGAGTCTCATGATTTTATCTCTTCAGGTGATGTCAGACTCGATAAAGGGTCACATGTGTTAGTGGAGAGTTGCAAGGTCATGGACATCACAGAGTTTGTTGAGGAGGAAATTGTGATTCAAAACAACAGAAACTGGATGAATTTCAGTGACGATGAGGATGATGATGAAAATATTTGGAGTGACTCTTTACAGATTGAGGTTGAACACGTCACTATCAGCGATACTAAATCTCCTACTTCTTTGGAATTGTTGATTCCTTCCTCATGTTCTGACTCACCGCCCATATTTGGTCCTGAGTACTCCTGTCATCAGACGATACTGCTCTGCAGCACTGAGTTGCTGGGCAGTGAAACACAGAAAACTGAGCTTTCATTCACTGCTGATATGGAGGAGAAGAATAAAAACACTGAACACGGAAAACAGATGTCCAATCTGGAAGTCACCTCTGGGAAATACTATGACCTGGAGGATCATCTTGCTACAAGATCAGTTGAGGAGAAGACAGTTTTGTTGCAGTCAGATGAGAAATTTTCAGTCTCAGGAGATAAAGAGGACACATTGTCAGTCCGATGTCAAACAGAAGATCTGAGCTTTGTAAAATCTGACTGCCATGTCAGTGTCAGTGAGTTAGTTAACTTCAGAGTGGATGAAGCGGAGGACAATGAATCAGATCCCAAACATAGCTCCTTCTGCCTTCATTCCAACTGTCAAGATTTTAATTCAAGCTTCCTCCAAAACATTGAAAGTGAAATTCTGCAGCAGATTCCTGAGAGGAAGGTCGCTGTCATGGTGCTTGATTTGCCCGTGGAGGAAGACGATGACAAAGACAGTGAGGGCGTTTTTAGAAGTCGGCGTGTAGACTCAGGGACGGGAAGACTTGTGATGAGTAATGATGTTAACGACCTCCGAGGGGCTCATGGTCCTCAGATGAGCTCAGCCCCCTCCTGGAGTCCAGTCCCCGCACAGTGTATTCATCATGGCGATAAATTACCGTCAAACGTTGACTCACTGACCATAATTGATGGCCAGCTGGTAGCCAGAGCTGATACATCCAGTGATTTGATCGGAAAAGCTGCTCCGGCAGCCCGGTCACGTTCAACCAGTTTGAGTGACACGACCTCCAGCATCAATACTGATTATGAAAGCCGGGCTCAACATGTCAGCTTTCCTCATCACTCAAATAAAAGTGACAGCCTGCAAACCTGCAATGATTTTTCTCAGAGTGCCCGAGTGGAAACTGAGGCAGCTGTTGAGGGTGATAAAGATTTATTCTTATCAAAACACAATATTGTACCTGTGGATATTAGTAAAGGGAAGGATAATGATGCTGTTCTGCCAATGGACAGTAAGACAGCTGTATGTGCAGGTCACTCACCAAACAATTCGATGGAAAGCGCAAGTTTTTCATTGTCAAGTGGCAATTACCAAAGCAGTGCAGAAGGTGACAGCAGAGTTGCATTACCGATACAAGCAGCACCTAAATCAGAGAGAAGTTGTACTGTTGAATCTGATCCCAGCTGTCAAAGCGGCGAAAGTGCGTATGTTTGTAAAAATCCCCCACGACCACTAAGCTCCACCTCTTTGTTCCTCAATGTGACTGCGAGAGACACTGACAATCATAAGCATTGTGTTGGGGAGGAAACCAGTGAATATTTGTTGCAGTCAAAGCACCAAGGTGTGGATGACTCTCAGTTGTTCACAGAGAAGCATTCTCCAGATTGTAGCAGCAGTTTAAATGTAACAACAGAAAGTTTGAATGTTTCTGCAGCAGAGAAGAAAGAAAATGCAAATCCAGATAATAAAGTGGGGCCGTCTGATAGTAAAGTCAGGAAAGAGTCTGCAACTGATGTTCCGCTGGATAAAAATAAGCCAGACATGTTTAATTCTAAGCACTTCAATGTAGTTTCGGAGTCCTTTTTAGACAATAGCGGGACATCTTCTCCTTCCTTTTCTAATGGTGGGGACCCTGATGCGGATGTCACAGAGGAAATTGTCAGAAGAAAGACTGATGTCAGTGATTTACAAAAGGCACAAACTCCAGACATTGATCAGCATCATTCAGAGATTGTAGATAAAACAAGATTAAATCTTCATGAGGTATCTCATGGACTCACAGAAACAAGCCACACGGAGGCTGTCTTAGACTCATCCAAACAAAACACTCCGGAGTCAGACAGCAGACACACAGGAGAGCCAGAAACGGAAGAAACAGCAAGTGAAGAGACGGAACTGATGGATGCTCCGAGCATCCAGCTTCAACTGCTGCAGGTTTTTAAGGCTGCGTCCTCAAGCCAGGACCTCTCAGTGCTGCAGGAAGTGATGGACACTCTAAGTAGTGCTCTGGGGCGGGGGGGGCTCGTGGAGGAGCGGTGGCACACGTTGGATAGCATCAAAGAGGAGAGCTCAGAGGGAGAGGAAGAGGGCTCAGCGGAGGGAGACCCTGAGCTGCATCACGCTACTGTTGCTGAGACTCATCCAGCATCTGGCAGCTCAGACACCTGCGAAGCTAAAGTCCAAAAGAAGGTGCGGTTTATTCAGGCTCACTGATGTCTTCGCTCTGTTCATCTGTCTGTGACTTTTGTTACATCGCTTTGTCTTTTTCCATGGCAGCTGTTCTCTGTCCAGAATTATTTGGAGTGTGTTGGGAGGCTGCAGGATCATACTGATGTTTTAGAGGATGTCAGAAGAGACCTTGTAGTCCAGGTACCCACAAACAACAGCATGGAAGAACTGGAGATGCAAATCGAGGAGTGTCAGGTTTGGAAAAACAACTTTTATGGTATATGCCCTCATTAACATATATAGATTGTAAATGATCATTTGTGATTTTCAGTCCTTCTGTGTATTCCATCCAGTGTTTGGAATCTCAGCTCACTCAACTGGCTGGTGTCCTGAACTCAGATATTGAAAAAGCAAAGCAGCTCTTGAGCTGTGTCGATGAAAATGTTCCCGTACAAATATACAAAGATTTATCCTCCGCTTATCAAGAGCTGGAGCCAAATTTCACCATTGTGTCCCAAATGAGTGTGGAAAGGAGGGATTTGCTGGTTCAAGCAATGGAAACAGGAAAGGTCGGTGTAGGGATGGTAAGGAAAAAGTAGCAATGTCCTGAAAGTGTCAGCAAGTGACAGCAATGCTTGTGATTTCAGGTTCACTTGGAAACAACGTACCAGAAATATCTCAGTGACCTTGATGAACTCACAGGCCTCAATCAAAAAAGCTCAGACATGCTCAATGTGGATCTGAGCTTGTGTGATTTGGACACGCTAAAACATTTGCGCCAAGAAATTAAGGTATCTTGTCTAATTTGAATCATTTCACAGAGTTAAATGAGTTCATTTTCATCATTTTCCTAACTCTTCTTCCTTCAGGACAAAGAGAATGGTCTGCTGAGAGAAGCCCGGCTAAAGTTAGAGGACATCACTTTTGACATCCAGTGCTTTATCTCTGAGCATGCTCAGTTTCTGAGTCCAGCTCAAAGTAGCTGCCTCCTCAAGCTGCTCAGCAGCACTCAGCGTGGCTTTCAGGACCACGTCAAGAAGATTGCTACGCAAAGGAGCAGCTTGGAGGTCCTGCTGGACACCAGAGAACGAGAAAACCGGGAGGTCTGCCTGTGTTTATGCTCATGTCCTGTTTGGCAGGTGTTACATCTCAAAACAAATCTGCATATCAAACTCACATGAGCCAAGTAACGGTTTACACATGTAATGAGACACGTTCGTACAATTTATTTTAAATTTTAGAATTACACTTTTTCTTTACATGTCTTTCGAGAAGTAACTGCATTGCATGTGTTTGTGCTTGAACACCCCTCCATACTAATGTTTCTGCTGCTTGTACCCTGCAGGCCTCAGGACTCCAGTGATCAAATAAAAGGCTGGATATGATGTTTGTTGGAGCACTTTCACATACGATGAACACACTAACACACACAACATGGCGTCCTCTGGTGCTTGTGAAGAGATCACAGCTGTGATGTGAAAGAGCATGTTTACAGCATACAAAATCTTAACGCTTTCTGATGCAGGGAAATTGTTTGGTAGTAAATGGATTTTGCACAGTACATCTAAAATGCACAATTACAATTAAAATGAAGTTTGATCCCAACTTAGGAATTGTCCCTTGTTTTTCCAGTCTTTGATGGAGAAACACAAGGAGTTTGCTGAGAAGTTGGAGGAAGTGTGCGATAGTCTCACCCTGATGGAGAACCGCCTGATTGGTCATCAGCAACAGGCAGAAAATACTGAGAGTGTGTCAGACCTGCAGCACTACCAACAAGAGCATCAGGTTTATTTTAACTTCATCTAATTCACGCCACACGATGCTTCCCATCAAAACGTTTGCGCATGGATTAAATACACTTTGATTTCCATCTGAAAGGCCCTGCAAAAAGATGTCCTGACAAACGCCAGCGCCCTGAATGAGGTGATCAGTAGCACTAAAAAGTTCCTGGAAGAAAACCAAAGCAAACTGATGCCAGAGCAAGTTGCAAGTGTTGAGAGCAAGTTGGAAGAGGCCAAAAGCAAAGCTGCACTCATCAACCAGCGGGCTGAGGAGTCCAGGAAGGATTTTGAAAAGGTTGTTACGACAGCCATCAAACAGGAGAGCGAAAAGGTCCAAATCTCTTTTGTATGCTGAGAATAAAGAATGAGGCACGAGAGTCTGTGTTCTGCCTGGGTGGAATCAGCATTGTCATTAAGCTGTGGTTCTGTGTGTGCAGGCGGCAGCTGTGGAACGGCTCGAAGAGAGCAAGAACAAAATCGAAGGTCTTCTGGGCTGGATATCCAACATAGGGAACCAAAACAACAGCAGCGTGGATCAGGCAGACCATATAAGTCGAGAGAATGGAAACCTGCCAGAGGAAAGCTCAGCCAAGGCACTGATGGGGGAGGATGACAATGCCAATGGAAATGCTTTGCAGACCACTGCGAATGACTTTGGAGGAGCGAACAGGGGTGAGAACGAGGCCTCCCTGGACCTGGATAAGCAGTACGACAGGGTCAAGGTTGGTTTGCAGCAGAAAATGTGCATTACTCTCCAACGATCACTGATCCTGTTTATAAAGGATCTTATATTCCTGAATGTTTTTTTTTTGTATAATCCTGAAGAATTAAGAATTATTGCCTCAAGCTGAATCAAGCAGATAAAATAGTCAACGGATCCAAAGTCTAAAAAAACTGCAGTTGTAATCTAATGAAGTATCACTGTAAATCTTCTAGGTAGTCAATCCAAACAGTCGTGCTTTAACTAGTTTCATTGACATTGAAGGCCATCAAAAAGAACCTGCATAAATTCTTGATTATGTGCAAATGGTTTGTGACATTGACCATTGGTTTTCTTGCCTCTGCAGGCTCGTCATCAAGAGATTCTGTCCCAGCAGCAGGAGCTGATCATGGCCACCCAGTCTGCTCAGGCTCTGCTCAACAAGCAGGCCAACGTGCTCTCTCCAGAGGAGAAGGAAAACCTGCAGAAGAACATCCAAGAGCTGAAGGAGCGCTACGAGGCCTCCCTGACTCAGGCTGAACAGCAGATGAAGCAGGCGCAGTCCGTCCGGGAGGAGCTGAAGAAGTTCCAAGCTGACTGCGAGGAGTTTGAAAGCTGGCTGAGCCAGGCAGAGGGAGAGATAGAGGAGCTGGGTGCCCCAGCGGGATCCCTCAATATCCTCAGTGATAACCTCCAGCGACAGAAAAGCTTCTCAGAGGATGTCATCTCTCATAAAGGAGATCTGCGCTTCATCACCATTTCGGGCCAGAAGGTGCTGGACGTGGCTAAAGCGTGTGGGTTGGCTGATCCTGCGGCTAAGAACACTGAGCTGCATGTAGACACTTCAGGGACCTGTACTGCAGTCAAGGATAAACTGGACTCTGCAGCCGGCCGATACAAGGAATTACATTCACAGGTAGTTCAGTTTGCAGTTTAGAGTTGCAATTGCCTGTTTCTGCCACTAGGCGGAAGAATTTGACTTCAGAGAAAACTTGAGGATGGGGAATTAAAGCTGTGAAAAAATTCCACGACCAGAAATATGTTTTGAAACATTTTCTTCGTCTTTCAGTGCAATCTGTTTGGGAACAACCTGAAAGACGTGGTGGACAAGTACAAGAAGTATGACGACTCCAGCGCTGCACTTCTGAAGTGGCTCAATAGCTCAGAGGAGGAGGTCAGAAACCAGCAGTCAGAGGCCATCCCAGCTGACCCACAGACACTGCAGAAACAGCTGGAGAACACCAAGGCAAGAAACACACTGTAGTAGTCAGACAGAGTGTGAAATCCAGCACAACCTCAATGTGTTATCTATCACTGATAGTCACACTTAATAAAAAGTACCCTTCTGTGTACTTTTCATGTTTTTATGAGGTCATAATGAAATTCCTTATGAGCATTCTTCCTTGTAATGAATAAAATGCCCTTCGCTTTTGGAGTTCCATATAAACATTTTTTTGAGTCATCATTGTTTGAGAGTGAAGCTGTGCTTATTATAGTTTTCAGAAGTCATCAGCTGCATGTGAACTATGATGGATGTTAGCTTACGTCAGATCCAAGTTCAGACTTAAAGAAAAGCCTCATTTATTACCAACACATGTAGCACTTGGAGCATCGGCTGGGTTGCCAGGTCATGGCACTGTGGACCTGCCTCGCCATATACAGTCTTTCTACTGACTTAAGAACTGACGACTATTTTTAGCACTACGTTCAAATCCACATGTGAATAGTTTAACTCTTGGTTATTTGTAGAGCGCATACTTGTATAAGAAACAAGGCTGACAGGCCCGTTTCTGTCAGGGCTTTTTGGCTGCAGCGGGCATGAGCATTTCTCTGCAGGGAGGTAGTGACTTATATCATAGATATGCTCATAAAAGGGGCGCCTGGGAGCCAATTGGGAACTAAGAATTATTTAGACTAAAATTACAAATTACTGCAGAAAAACCCAGCATTGTGTTTACTGTATAATTTGAGATGGACGGTATTAATCATAAAATCACCATTCATTGGGTATTATTTAAATCTCTGTCATACTGATGAAATATGCACCAAATATATGTAAATAAAGGATCACTTTTGTGTGTTTTCACTGATTCACAGGCTCTGCAAGGTCAGATGATGGGCCATCAGACCGCCGTTGACACGTTACGAAAAACTGCGGAGTCGTTAATCACATCTGAAGGAGACCTGCTGAGCAACACGGACGAGATCCAGGAGAGAGTAGGTGAGGAAAAAGCAGGCATTCGATGTATCCCACTTTTAATGTTGGGCGCTTCTGTAGTGGGCATTGCCTGCAAATGCATGTCCGGGCGAAACAATGAACTTCAGAATCGCTCCTAATGGAGGGGATAGACTCTATTAGCCCCATAAAGAAAGGAACTATGTAGCTGCTTTACATGACAGTGTTTACGTCATCTTCAACACAACCTTATATGCATGTTGCAGACGACATTGTGGAGCGCTTCGACAACCTGTCCAAGTCTGTGTCGGATCGGAATGAGAAACTGCAGATCACACTGACTCGCTCCATGAGTGTGCAGGATGGGCTGGACGAGATGATGGGATGGATGGAGGGAGTGGAGGCCAGTGTGAAGGAGAAAGGACACATTCTTTTAGGCTCTGCATCGATTGCAGACCTGCTCAGCAAAGAAGTGGTGTGTCCTCTTGTCATTCATTCAACAATTTCACTACTTGATAATAAATGTGTTGTTTTTAGTATTGTGTTAACACATCACTTCTCTGTATTGAAGGCCTTGGAGCAGGACATGGCGAGTCGCCAGAGCAGCATCTCAGCTATGAAAGCCAAAGTGAAGACGTTCGTGGAGACGGCCGATCCCTCCGCCGCCGTGCTGCTGCAGTCCAACATGGATGCTCTCTCGCAGCGTTTCTCTGATACCTGCGAAAAACACAAGCAAAAAGTCGCTCAGCTGGAGCAGCTGAAGGAGAAGGTCGAACAGTTCGAGAACGTCGCGGACAAGGTCCAGCAATTTGTCATCAAGCGTTCCCAGGAGCTGCACGAGACGGACGGGCCGGGAAAAACATTCAGTGAGGTGTCGCAGCTGATGCAGGCAAGCGTCCACACTGATTATAGATGGAACTTGTGGCATTGCATGATAATTTGATTAGTGTGTTAGAGCATGATTGCCCTTATTTTGTAATAATCTCATTTCAGAACACCAAAGCTGAAATGGCTGAGCATGCTGGTGATTTGGAGAGGCTGCAGACTCTCTCCAAGGAGTTGTTAGACATCAGCACTGACGGAAACAGAGCCCAGATTCAGAGCAAGATGGACAGTCTCTCCAATGTCTTTAACACTTTCAAGGACACCGTCAAAGAAAAGTAAATTGGGAAAAAGTCAGAACTTTTGGCTCTCGATCACACGACGTGGTTGAACAGTAGTGTTTGTGTTGAGCTGGTGATGATGGAGCTACGCTCTGATTGATTGTGTTGTGGGCTGCAGGGAAGAAGAGCTATCGTCCTGTCAGGACCAGCTGGGAGAGTTCAGATCTGCAGCCGGTGCTCTCTCCAAGTGGCTGGAGGAGACCATTGACAAAGTACCTGCAGTTCAGCCGAGCAGCAGCGAGAAAAGTCTGGAGAAGGACCTGCACATAGTCAACGTGAGTCATGAGATCAAGAAAATGGTGTTTTGTGAAGACAGTTTAATGTTTTATCTGTGTCCATAAAAAAATAACACTGGTACGAAAGTCAGTGATGTTACACTTTAGGTGGCTTTGGAACTTATGTGTTGTGTTCCACATAAATCGAAGTTTTTTTTTAATAGATGCTCTGACTCGCCTCCCGAAACTCTGCACAGTGTCGGCCTGCTTTTACTGCCTACTCCTGGCTAGTGAATTGTACGTGTTTATACAGGAGAGATTTAGGAGTGAAACATGATGCTGTCCAGCACAGAGATATCACTTTCTCCATGAAATATTGCTGGAGAGTTTACAGGAGCTGGTACTGAATCATCTGTAAAAAAAAAAAAAGACGATTTTGGAGAGACCCCTCAAAGAAGCAAAGATCCCTGTAGTTTGACGTTTGAAGTCATTCATCCATGTGCTTTTTTGTAAATGCATTAACTGGATGATTAAACCTCCAGGGTTTATTAGCTGATTGGACATCCAAAGGTCCTGCAGTCCAAGACCTGAACAGTAAAGGCTCAGCGCTGTGCAGCCTCATCACTCTCCTCACATCGCCTGCCAAGACAAAGACGAAAAACAAGTCAGGTAAACTTTGGATGACCGGATCTCGACTGTTTCAGTGGAACAAGAATCATGGTGTTTAGACTCAACTCTGAGTACTGTTTTATCACTAACCAGTTTGAGATGAAATAAGAAACTCCTTCGAGGGGATTGTAGTCAGACTTCCAGTCCTTTACACCGGCTTTGTCTTATGTCTTTGCATCAGCTCTTACTAACGGTGGTGGTCCAGCAAGCCATACCTACCTAACTAATAAAGGTAATCCAGTGTGGATGTGGATGCTGCTTTTTGAATACTGTTTGGGATGTGCTAGATTACTGCCACTATCAGTCTTTGAGATCATGTGCGGCTGGTGTGGTTTTGTGTCACATAGACAGTTACATTCAGTACATTCATAACAGTACATTCAGATTATGATCATAAATTGCAAAAACAAACTCTTTAGCATTTCAATTAATAAAAAAGATAGTGATAGTGACACAGTCACAAAGTTTTAGTTGTAGACATTCAGAATGCCTGTCTTGTTTCACATTAATCACTCTCCGCATTGACTTTCTATCTGCACGTAGTGTACAACAAGGCGATTACATTCTCAGTGTCAGACTATCATCGTTGTCACAGACTGATATTCTGCCTGTTGAGGGAAACCTGACAGATTTGTTTCTGATGTCCTCAGAGCTGATGGGCATCCATCAGAACATGACATTTATCGGCGAGGGTTACGCAAACCTCGGCGCGACGCTGAAAAGTCAAGAGGGGCGACTGAGCAGTTTGTTACAGGAGGTGAAAGAGGCCCAGAGAGAGACGGAGGACATGATGATGTGGCTCCATGACATGAAGAACACTGCAGCGTCCTGGGGCAACGCAGCCACAGAGAAGGACTCGGTGAAATTGCAGCTTGAACAGCAGAAGGTGCTGAAGCCTTCTGCATGCGCAGCCAAATACTGCGTGAAAGTTGCCTGTAATGTCTCTTTGATGGAAGTGCACGTGGAAGAAACTGAATCAGTATTGTTCTCGCAGGCCTTCGAAGACGGCATGAAGCAGAAGCAGGAGCCGCTCCAGAAGCTCCGAGAGAAGCTTCTCAACTTGATCAGGAGTAATCCAAACTCCCTTGAGGCGGCAAAGTGGAAGCAGATGCTGGCTGAAATAGGTATGCAGCAGCAAGGTGGTGGCTCCAGATGGCCCCAGGAAGTTTATGTCACTGAGACTGTCGACAGTACAGTGAATCCCTCTGACAAATGGCGGATCTTGTTGCGGCTCCGCTCGCTGAGTAATGCTCTCTGTGAAATGTTAGATTAGCTGTATTGCACAACATACACTCCATATAACAGATTGTTGGCCTGTCCCAGCACTCATCCAGTACTGTATACTTCATATTAACACGTTTGTGGTGCCAGATCCTGCAGAGTGGGTGGTCTGCAGGGAGAGCAGTGGGGGGAGGGGACAGAAAGGTGCTGTTGTGCTAACTCAAGCATACAGGTATGATGGCTGTGCCCTCCTGTTCAGACGCTGCTTGGGAAGAAATCAGCGGCTCTGTCGAGGAGAGGAAGCTACATCTGGAGCAGTCCAACAAAAACCTGGATATCTTCCAGTCCACTGGGCTGCTGCTTGGCCAGTGGCTCTCCGAGAAAGAGCTGATGATGAGCGTCCTTGGACCCCTCTCGATTGACCCCAACATGCTCAAAATGCAGAAACAGCAAGTTCAGGTAAGCATGTTGCTGCGATTCATGTGGCGACAGGCGGTGACGCACTTTTTTCACTGCCACAATACCAAAATGAGTAACCACGACACTATACCAGACAAAGTATCACAGTTCTGGGTAGTATCACAATACCACGCCCTTTTTTATTCATATTATTCTTTTTTTGAACTGCAATTTGTTTGTACAAGTTATAAATTATTATTATTTATAATTTTGTTGTTGACTGGTGAGTAAGAATTTGACTGAAAACAGATATTGTTATGAAAATAAATCCAAAATAGTTCCAAATGGTACTTTTGAAGTTTGGTTTGGAACTTCTGTTCCCTTGACTGATTTCATTCCTCTGTCCTCCAGATTCTCCAGAATGAGTTCAAAAGCCGCAAACCTCAATACAACCAACTGGAGGAGGCTGCTTCTGCCATCCTCAGCTCGTTAGACAACCAAGGTCCATCAAGCGGAAAGCTGGTAAAGGAGCAGCTTGCCGCCGTCACGCAGAAGTGGCAAGGCCTCACGGGACAACTGGACCAGCGGGACAGCCTCATCGACCAGGCAGCGTTGAAGACCGGCCAGTTCCAGGACTTGCTGAGGAGCCTCAGTCATACTGCCGCTCAGCTGGAGAGCCAGCTCACCAACCATCAAAGCCATAGCACCCAGCCCGACGCCGTGAAGAAGCAGCTGGAGGACGTCCAAAACATCTCCGCTCAGTTGCGGGAGGAGAAGAAGAAGCTGAAAGAGGCAGAGGATGTCAATACTGAGCTCACCGGCATGGTGACTGAGAACTATCTCAAAGCGGACTTGGCAAGGCAGCTGGAGAGTGTCAGCAAGCCGTTCAAACAGCTGGAAGAGAAAGCAGGTGAGCGTTTCACTCTAAGATTGCTTTTTTTGGGGATTCACAAGCTTTTTGCTGAAAGAACATAAATGTATGCTAAATGTGTCTTTTTTATAAAGTTGCTTTTCTAACAAAGCTTTTTATTTTAGCAGATTTTTGTATTATTTACTGTATTTTAACTAATTCCTTCTCATTTTTTGCCTCTATTTTGGCTCTTTTAGCAAAAAAGAAAACCTTCATGCTTTGATTTTATTCTCTGCTGAATTTTTTTCCCCATTTCCTTGCTCCTCAGCGAACCAGATCGAGCAGCTGAGCTCTACCTTTGCCAGCTCCCAGCAGTTCCATCAGACTTCCAAAGACTTCCAGTTGTGGCTGGGTGAGAAGCTGCAGGACCAGTCCAAACCTCTGCCCATCTCGGCCAAGGTGGAGGTTCTGCAGCAAAACCTGAAGGAGCACAATAAGCTTCAGAAGGCAATCAGTGATCAGGAGGAGGCTTATGTTACAATCATTGGAGAGGGAGAGATGCTTCTGCACAATACTGATGATGCAGAGAAGTTAGCACTCCAAGGCCAACTCACGACCCTCTCCTCCAATTGGGAGGAGGTGAAGAAGAGCTCAGCGGAGCAGGCCGATAAACTGCAGACTGCTCTGCAGAGATCTCAGAAGTACCAGGAACATGCAGAAAAGCTGAGCTCCTGGATTCAGGAGTATGAAGCCAGCGAGGGCAGAGTCAAGCTGACAGCAGATCCCGTTGCGGTGGACAGCTCGATCTCTCAAGTGAAAGCTCTCCACAAAGATGTGGACAAGCACCGAGGTCTGGTGGAGCAGCTCAACACAGCTGCAAATAGCCTGCTAGAGGTGGCCAACACGCACACAGAAGCAATCAAGGAAGAGAAGGCCATCATCGGCAAAAGAGTGGACAATATAGTGGAGGGACTTCTGAGCAAACGAGAGTGCCTGGAGAAGATCTCGCATACAGTGAAAGAATTTAGCGATGCCTACAAAGAGGCAAAGAGTCATCTTGAGGGAGCTCAGAAGCAGGTGGATGAGTATGAATCACAGGGTGGGCAGGCTCACAGCAACAAGAATTTGGCCAACATGAAAGCTCAGCACAAGAGTTTAGAAGGAGTTCAAAACCAGGTGGAGCACATGAAAGCTTTGGCCAAAGACCTTGTCCTGGAAGTCCCAGATGCTGAAGGACTGACAGACCTCCTGCTGCAAGCAGACAGCTTAGAGAAAGACCACAGCAAACTCAACAAGAAACTTGAGGAAACATGCCGGGTGTTAGAGGGTAAACTGCAGGGCATTGGGCAGTTCCAGAACAGCCTCCGTGAGATGTTCACCCTTTTCACAGAGCTGGACGATGAGCTGGACGGCATGTCTCCTGCGAAGCTCGACTTGACCACTCTCAAAGGGCAGCAGGAGAGCATCCAGAATTTCATGGCCAAGCTACGAGAGCTGGCGGCCAACACAGCCAATGCCGGAGACAGCTGCAGGAAGATGCTGGAGAGGGAGTCCTCGCCCGACCTGCTGGGCCTGAAGAGGGACCTGGACGCTCTGAGTAAGCAGTGTGGCAAACTGCTGGACCGAGCCAAGGGCAGAGAGGTCCAGGTTCAGGGCACACTCAGCAAGCTAGAGGAGCTGTACGCTCAACTCAACCAGGCGGACCTAAAACTCTGCAGCGCTGTGGGCAAAGAGGCTTCCCAGGATGCGGTCGGCATGGAGACAGATGTGATCAACCGACAGTTGGAGGCTTTTAAGGTATGTTGACTCCAGGTACATGATTATGAACATAGTTGAAGTCAGACAGAGTGAACAGCACGACAGTTAGATAGTTACAGTTTACTTCACGTTGTGTGATTCACACTCTCAAGAGATCAAAATGTGTTACTGCAGTTGTGCACTTGACGCTCATTATTCCAGAGAGACGTCACGATGATGAGAAGTCATTAAAATGCGTAATATTGTTATATTTTCCAATGTTACACAGAAATACAAACTCAAGGGTAATACATTCTTTCAAACAGGAAAACATGGCACAGAAGCCAGCCACATAAGCAAGCTTTTAACACAGCACACTTGTTACATTGGTGACAATCCTCGGGGGGATTGCTGGTTCATTCAGGGCATCTGGTGTGAACAAAAGAGCTGGGGTCCATATGCAGTGATGGGAGCAGGAGGAGAAGGTCCGCCGCGGCCAGGTGGCTGCCAGCAGGGTGTCACTTGATCCAATAACGATGCTGAGCTCGTATCCATAGATGTTGTTGCCTTCACAGCCCAATATCATCTGTAACTCAAACCATTAACCATTTTTAGTGATGAATAAAACCACTTTGAACCTAGTCAGTGTTGGACTGAGCAGCTATTGAACGAATAGTAGATTATGCACACAATAAACAGTGTGGATCCCCTTTGTCAATCTTTGTCATAACACACTCAAAACACTCACTGACCCTGAAAAATAAAAGCAGAAACCCACAAAATAAAAGCAGTGAGTGAAAGTTATCTAACTGCCAGTATTTTGACAAAAATTTATAAAAAGTTCTTCATGTACTAGGATGAAATTTGCAAAATTTGTGAGGGATGGTACAAGGAACAACTCATTGAATTTGGGTGGTGATCTAAAAATGGTCAAAAATGCAATAAAGTGCTGTTTAACAACAGTGTTTATCCACTTGGTGGAGGTTGGCGCTCTCTGAGTGCTCAAATTTTGTAATTAATATTTTTGGAGAAATAATGCACAAGCGTTTCTCTACACTTTAGGTAATCTTATTTTTAGCTAATGCACGGCAGCCTAATGTGAATTTCAAAAAGCTTTTATCTATCTCATTAACAATGTTGTGACAAAATCTAAAAGTGTAAAAAAAAAAAGAATATGTTTTTTCCACTGTATCTGACAGAACCACAAAGCTTCCTAACTGTTCTAACCTGTTTTTTTAATAAAATCCTCTGACTCGTCATATTGTAAATAATGGGTGATGTTCTTTAACATCCCCACACCATGACAAACAAAGAGGCAGTCATAAGCAAGATTTTATAGACTGATGCAAAAATGTTTTAAAACCTTGTAAATTCCTGTGGAGGTTTCCAAAAGAGGATTAGCCTATATCTGGAGGTGAAATCATGGAATGCTCCTTCATTTACTGTATTAGTGCGGCAGTGAAACAATATAAACAGATGTGGATGAGAAAATGACAGAGATCTGGCCTAAAATCTAGGTCAAGGGATTTTTTTCTTCAATTAAGGGAGTGCTGCTCTAATGTCGGAGGGCTGTATCCAAACCTCCAGCTGAGTTTTATGGATTAAAATATCATCAGGGCAGCTGATCTGGAAGGTGTCGTCCCTCTGCCTGAAATTTGCTCTAAAAATGGTGCGGCAGGGTCACCATTAAAGAGGTGATTGATTCATATTGTTGCTAAGCAGCGCTGTCACTGTGTGTTTTCACCATGCCATTGTCCTATCTGCACTCCAGGTTCAGAGGGCAAATACAGCCTCAGCTGCTGCTGGGAAATCCTCTTTGTGCTTGTGTGTGATGTTTCCTCGCGTCAAGTGGAGAATTATCACAGAGAGATTTGTTTGTTTCAGCTAAGGCAGCGGAGTATCAACTACTCAGTCAAATCCAGTCTCACTCTCAGCGAATCAAACGGTTGTTGCTGCTGGTAAGAGAGCTTTAATGGCTGCTGCTAAGAAAGAAATAAACAGAGAAAGACGGCACTTTGGTTTACCTCTTTTTATGGCTGTTACCTTTTTAGGTCACATTTTTTGAAACGGACTCGCTTGACTTCATACTCATACTTATCAGAGCAGTAGTTTAGGAGTCCCGCTGAATGTATAGAATGAAGTGCAACCTAAAATTTGGCTGAGTGTCTCAACACCACTGGGGGGGAGGATGTGTGGGCGTCTTTTTTTCACAGTTCAGACATTACATCAGTGTCTCTTACAACTCTAGAGGAATTTCCACCTTCTGAATCACGCTGTAGTTGATTCATTCTACTGAGGGTGATGATGAGAGAGTGTCGATGGGGCCGCACCGAGCTTACTCACTCTGACACATGTTCCCTGAAGTGCAACATGAGAACTTCTTTCACCCCCTTTTTCTATTCATGCGCAGCATTAACAGTAAGGTGATTATGTTGAAGTCGGTACACATCAGATGCTTTTAGTCACTGGTTCCACTAATCTTAAGTCTAAACAGTTCCCAGATGACACTAATGGACAGAGGAGTAGTCTGAAAACAATTCTCTACACACTTGTATAACTGACCACAATGCAAACACCCTGAAAGTCGCAGCAGCTGACTCCACCTTCAAATAACATCGCATCGTTTGCTTTACAAATTTTTTACTGGTACCAAATAAAAAACTCCAGGAGAGAGAGGAAAAAACTAACCAACTAACTCCTAAAAGCCTGACAATTATGGAAATGTGGAACTTTTAGGGACAAGTTGAATGCTGAATGTTTCAGTACAACGTCCTTCGTCCAAGACAACACATGTTATCTATCTCTGCCACCGTCCTCTCTCAGTGTCCTCTCATGCGTGCAGAGCCAAACAAAGAAGCTGGAGTCGCCGCGCTGCTCACCGAGCTTCTCGGCCACAGACAATCCAGGAAACAAAAATAAATTCCTTTCATTATCTCCTCCGTTCTCCTTTTCTTCTCCCGTGCCGGCCAGTGGACATAAAAGCCCCTTCGTGCACTTGGCAGAGCCGTCGGTGTTAAATTACCAGGGACCTGTGCCTCCCTCAGCATTCCTCAGTAATTAGGAATATCTGCAGGGTCCATGGCAGCCGTCCGGCAGGAGAACGCTGAGAGGGGGCGAAGAGGGCTGTGTATCTGTTTCAGGATGGTGTGATGTCATCAGAGCGAGCAAGCGAGCGAACGCTGCTGATGCCTGCTGATCTGACCTATCTCTTTATTTTTGTCTGTGAAGAAGAAAACGCTGGGGCGTAGCGCTTCCCCCTCCCCGTTCCCACAGTCAGCAACAGAAAAAAAGGAAAAAGGAAAGTGAGTGACTGTGTCACGATGTAGCGGATGGCTCAGAAGTGAAGTCATATGGGCCATGCTGACATAAGGGGGAATTAGAAAAGGGAAAAAAAAGGGTCATATGCCCACCAATCAACATGTGCCGGAGCAGCTCTGAGCACAAATGGAGCTGTGGCAGATGTTGTCTGAATAATGAGCGGGGGCGGGGCACAGAGCCCTCTGCCAGGAGCGTGTCTGTCAGTGAGAGGGGAGCGATGAGAGAGGAAGGGCAGCCTTTTTTTTGTTTATCTGGGAGCACCAGCTCTGCTCGGAGCTGCCTGCGCTCGCTGAGTACAACCGGCTGGATTTGTCCGTGGATGTTTTCACTTTGCACTGGAGCTTTTCTTGGAGCCCACATGGATGCTATGAGGATTTCGGAGAAAAAAAGAAGCACTTTGCACCGGAGGAACTGCTATTAAGTTTCTGGTGCTGCGTGGACTGGAACCCGGAGGAAAATTTGGGGGATAAGTGGCTATATTTCATGAAGGGATCTCTCTTCCTTATATGGCATAAAAAGCTGCTTATTCAGTCTTTGCTACTTATATCTCTGTATTTCCAACTATTTTCATAAAAATCTTCCTAAATTTTTCTTTCTTTTTCTTAAAAAAAGATTCCTTTTTGAAAGTAAGTGGAAATGTTGAAAATTCACTTGCTATATTTTTCTTCAAGAGACAATAACTCCTATTTTGCACAGAGTTGCTTCTTTGATTTTGCAACTTTTTGTCTACTCTCTATTTGCACTGAAACAATGAATACCTCAGAAGGTTTTTTTTAGTACATCTTCAGGCTTTTCTTTGTTGTAAGCTGTGACAACTCTTCAAGCATGGGCAAACCCCTGAGCAGACCAGACTGCCTCAGACAAAACCCCTCCTGTATGGGGAAGGGGGAGGAGGAGGACCTGAACATTGACGACTGCTACGTACCCCAGAGATCCATCTACGACACTGTCCGGCTCAATGAGCAGATAGACTCGGGCTCTAAGGGCAGCCTCTCTTCCCGGCACTTCATGGGTACCCTGCCTTACACGCACCGCACCTTGGACCTCAGCAGCCTCTGTGGCAACGGAGTCATCTCTGCCTCCAGTTCCTTCGAGCTCCGAACAAGGAAACCGCTGCTGGACGAGCGGGTGGTCTTTGATGGGCTCAAGCTCAACGGGAACATGCTCAGGGTGACGGACACGGTGCTGCCAAAGTCCCGTCTGCAGGGAGGGGAGAAGAAGGACCATCCCCAGCATCGGCGGTCGTGGCGGACTTTTGCCCCCTCTAATTTGAGCGAGTATGCGAGCCGCAGCGGGACGTTGTGCGCGGGGAGCGTGGAGAGGCCGGGGCTGATCAATGGCAGGCGGGGGCAGAGCATGACCAGCTCGCTGACCTCTGAAGAGGACTCAGGTCTGTACAGCCCCACCGTGGAGAGGGAGCGACGCACCCAGAGAACTCAAATCAGGACAGCCCCCGGCACCAGAAGCCTGTCGTCTTCGGAGGCCATGCACATGTCGGGAGACCTGAGAGGGGGCCGATCGCTCAGCTCAGGCCAGGAGGACTTCCCTTTCTCCCCTGTGAGGGACAACAGATCCCTCTACCACAGCAGCAGCCTTGTTCAGGAGAGCAGAGCGGCACAACCTGGTGTGGTGAAGCTGAATCAAAAAGAAACCCCGATCAATGGGGAATATCAATACTCCACCGGGAGATCCTCTTTCGGATCCAGGACTCAAAACGACGGCTCCAGATGGCGATCCAGGACTCTCACAGACTACGACAAGCTGTCCACCGCCAAGCTTTTGGAGGATATGTCACCCCACGATGACTGTGAGTTGGTCAGTGTGGTGGTGACGCAGCCCGAAGCGTACAGAAACTCTGTAACTCTATCCATCAACGGCCGCCAGCAAACCGACCCAAGTCCTGGGCAGCAAGGAGCATCCAAGTACAACATGGAGGAGCTGGAGGAGTTCCTGCAGTCACTGGAAGCCTGTCTGCCCAAAAATTTACACACATTTCAGCATGCAGAGGAGCACGAGATCGAGGCTTTGCTGAACGCCATCGCTACTTGCCCTGAAATGGGCATGATGGGTCATTTCTCTCCACAGGTGCCCAAAAATAGCCTCTGCCTTCAGTTCACATCGTTTCCTCATTAGCTGCACCAGCACATATATTTATCCTGATAATGCTGCTCTGTGGATGCCCCAAGCTGCAATTTTTCTTACCTATCTGATTACATGGCGGGTAAATTGGGTTTTGCTCAGTGCTTTAACCTGGAAGTCTGTCAACATGATTGTTGACAGCTGTGCTCTGACTGGAAGCTTTATGAGAGGCTGTCGACAGCTCACAGGGCTGTTTGTGTCAGTGGGATCTTTTACTCTTACCTGAAGTGATGATGTGGCAAGCATGTCTCCAAGCAGGGAATCAAAGGATTGACCTCACTAAATTATTTTGAGCCTTTTCATTGAAAAATACCAAAAAAATAATCCAGTTTATTCTTTATCTTCAAGTTGTTTTTAAAGATGTGAGATATTCAAGATGAATCAAATAAATTGCTTTTTGTAGTTTTATTAGATCATATAATGTTTATCAAATCACCATTTTCTTGTTTTTACATATTATATTCTTACTCGTGTGTTTCACCCAAAAATCAAAAGCCAACATGAAAAGATGATGACACTCATTGTTTGTTGGTCTTCAGGCTTTCCAGAAAGATGACATCGAACCACTACAAACACAGCTTCAAGACATCAACTCTCTAGGACAGAGTCTGATCCAGAACGCTGCTAAAGGCACCAGTACTCAAAAACTGGAGGACGACCTAGCAGGTGTCAACTCCAAGTGGAACACCCTCAATAAAAAGGTAGATGAGTAATTGTTTTTTTGATGTCTGATGGCAATCCTTTGTTTTATTTCATCTGTTTGCTTTTCTACATTGTGCCAAAGCTTCAGACAACAGATGACTTATCTATTTTTCCCACTTGGCCTGCAGATTGCCGAGCGATCAACCCAGCTGCACGAAGCCCTGTTGCACTGTGGGAGGTTCCAGGATGCTCTGGAGTCTCTGCTGAGCTGGTTGACTGATACAGAGGAGCTTGTGGCCAATCAGAAGCCCCCTTCTGCAGAGTTCAAAGTGGTGAAAGCACAGATACAAGAGCAGAAAGTAAGCCAGAGTACACACACACACAAGCACGCATACCCGCACACACACACACACACACACACACACACACACACACACACACACACACACACACACACACACACACACACA
>JASSRZ010000014.1:7713239-7729440 GCA_032164315.1 Malacoctenus gilli | reverse complement strand
ACACACACACACACACACACACACACACACACACACACACACACACACACACACACACACACACACACACAAAACCACAGAGTGCACTTGCAGGTCTTTTTAACGCTTGGAGAGCTTCAAGGTTTGCCGATTCATCTCATTGAATTGACCGACATTGTTAATCATGAGTGTTTTACACAAAGCTCTCCTTTCATGAACACCACGTTTGTGTCTGTTAGATTTACTGTTTTTCAAAACATGAACACGAACACACCTCATAACTCTCGCCCTGTTGTCCACCTCTGACAGGTCTTACAGAGACTGCTGGATGACCGAAAGCTGACTGTGGAGCTGATAAAAAAGGAGGGAGGGAAGGTTGCAGAACTGGCAGAGTCTGTGGATAAGGAGAAAGTGGCAAAAGAAATTGAATGTCTTGGGCAAAGGTGGGACAGTCTGCTCAAGAAAGCAGAAAACAGGTCTGTAAGAACAGCTCTAATGGAAAACACCCGTTCAAATGTAATGAAAGAAAGAGTTAGATGATGGCAATAAAATGTCCTTCACCTTGAACTTCCAAAAACTTTTCAACACACATTTGTAGAGATGGAAGGAGTACAATAAAATCCCTAATCTTATTGTACTAAATGCACAATACTTGTAAATTCTTTGTATTGGACTCCATTAAAACAACAGTGTTGTGAAGGACGAGAGACTCTGTGCATGACTACACGTCACTGCTATTTCTCTACTTAGTATCTTTGCTTTATGTGACAGACAAAAGCAACTGGAAAGCATCTTAGTGGTGACTCAGCAGTTCCACGAGACTCTGGAGCCTCTGAGCGAGTGGTTCGCCGCCATGGAGAAACACCTTGCTAACGCAGAGCCAATCGGCACAGAAACGTCCAAGCTGGAGGGTCAGATCGCTCAACATAAGGTATTATTGAATGTGCCCCCCCCTCCCTTTTTCATGCTTCAATTATTTTCAGTTTGCTTGTTTTATGTTTATGCTGTTTATAATTTCTCATTCCATTTTGTTTGGTTGAATTTCAGTTTTAGATTTTTGTCCTTGTCTTTTTGCTTTCACCTCCATTACCTGCACTCCTCAGGCCTTAGAGGAGGAGATCATGAACCACAGTAAAGACCTGTTTCAGGTCATCAATTTGGGCCAAATGCTCAAAGCCGTGAGCTCAGTGGACGACAAGGAGTTCGTCCAGACCAAGCTGGACTCCACTCAGGCCAGTTACATTGAGCTGCAGGAATGCTGCAGGAGGAAAGCCGAGATGCTCCTGCAGGCTCTGGTCAACGCGCAACACTTTGGGGAGGAGGAAGTGGCCCTCATGAACTGGCTGAGCGAGGTGCATGCCAGGCTGAGCGAAGTGTCAGTGGAGGACCACAGAATATATGCTCTGGAAAAGCAGCTGGAAGAACAACGGGTACACACTCCTCCTCAGGCCACTCACCCTGCTCTGTTCTCTTGCTTGAGTTGCATCAGTCACAATTCAGTTTGTTGTCGTAATCCGTTTGTTTGCCTTCCTTCATTCCGGGACATTTCTCATCATTTTCAATAAGTTTCCAACGCTGTTCGCTGTAATTTTTAGGAACTCAAGAGTGACATCGACCTGAGGAAGAAGAATGTTGACCGGGCCATTTTGAATGGGATGGAGCTGCTGAAGCAGACAACAGGTATGTCTTTATTCATTCATCACGTTTTAACCCAGGTGCAACTCAGATTTTTCCAAAGAAGGTGGGGGGGTCATATTAAAGTCTCCTGGAAGTTTCTAACTTGTGTGCTTCCCACACTAATTTGTCTCGTTTATGACTCACAGAAGCCATGAATAAAAAATTCTGTCATTTCATTGGGAAATCCCGACTTAGCTCTAGATTGCACAAGTTTCCTTTTTGATGTGTACTTTACTTGTTATTTTTTTAATTGCATTTATCCAAAGTTTTTTCCAGTCAGCTGGCAAACTTGTTCTTATCATTGTCAGAGGGAAATTGACTCCCTGACACACTTAACGGCTCTACCACTGCTGTAAATCTCACTAATTACCAGAATGGCTATGAGGAGATTTTTCTCATCGTAGTTTCAGTCCCTAACAACCAAGAAAAAAAATCCAATGGGAAACTGTCTCTCCTCGTTTTACAGGAAAAAAACCCATCATTCAATGTGTTTTCTTTCAACAGGTGACGAGGTGGTCGTCATCCAGGGCAAATTGGATGGAATTAAAACCAAATATGCCGAGATAAACACCATGAGTGACAAAGTTTTGAAGACTCTGGAGCAAGTTTTGAATCTCTCCTCTTCGCTGCAACATACTCACGAGGATCTGCACTCCTGGCTGGAGAAAACAGAGGCAGAGATCAACAGTTTCTCTGAGCAGGAGCCCATCGGCGAGCAGCTAATTCAGTCACAGACTAGACAGAAGGTGAGGCGCTGTCTGATGTTGAACTTTTAACTTAACAAAAGCAACCGCACATCTTTGCTTCAATCAAAGGTTTTCGGTGTGTCTGTTCAGGCTCTGTTGAAAGAGACCAAAGACCAAAAGCCCGTTCTAGACAAGCTGAATGAGCTGAGTGGCTCTCTGCTGGATCTGATCCCCTGGCACACGCGCGAGGGTCTGGACAAGCTGGTGACGGAGGATAACGAGCGCTACAGAGCCGTCTGCGACACCGTCACCCAGCAGGTCAACCAGATCAACGCCGACATACTCAAGTCGCAACAGGTAAACCGTAGAGGTTCCCGAACGTCCTCACCTCATGCTGCCGCTTCTCGGCACTCTAACTGAATGCTTGTGTTCTCTCCAGTTCGAACAGGCTGCTGATGCTGAACTGTCCTGGCTGACCGAAGCTGAGAGGAAGCTGCTGTCAATGGGCGAGATCCATCTGGAGCAGGACCAAACAACAGCACAGCTGCAGACACAGAAGGTCAGACCCCCCCCCCCCCCCCATACTGTGCAGTCATTTTCGGTAAACACTGTGTGTTGCTTGTGCCTGTGCAAACTGACTGGACTGGTTTTACAGATGTTCTCCATGGACATCATGAGACACAAAGATGCTGTAGATGACATTGTGAAAACAGGAAAATCCCTAATGAGCAGCAAAAACCCAGACGAGAAAGAAATCTTGAAGGTGAGGCGAAGAATTTTATTTCAATCTCCGCAAAAGGTGAAAATCGCTCAGGAAAGGGTGAATGAGTTGAAGGATTCTCTGGTTGTATATGCACAGGCGAAGACACAGACCCTCCTGGACAAGTACAGCACCGTCAGTCAGCTGAATTCGGAGCGCTGTCTGCAGCTGGAGCGGGCTCAGTCTCTGGTCTCTCAGTTCTGGGAGACCTATGAAGAGCTGGCACCATGGCTCCAGGAAACCATCAGCACCTTCAGCCACCTGCCACCGCCCGCCATCGAGTACGAGACACTACGACAGCAGCAGGAGGAGCTCAGGGTGAGAGCCGAGAGAACGACTCGCACGTATTCTTCCTTAGGTTACCTGATCAAACACTTAACTGGCCGTGATTTGTCCTCTCCAGCAAATGAGGGAACTGATTGCTGAGCACAAGCCTCACATTGACAAGATGAACAAGACCGGGCCTCAGCTGTTGGAACTTAGCCCTGTTGAGGGGGCTTCCATACGAGAAAAATACACAAGCATGGATCAACTTTACACCAAACTCAAGGCCGATGTCAAGCAGAGAGCTGCAACTTTGGACGAAGCCATCTCCAAATCGACACAGGTGAGTGGTAGTCATTTCAAGACTTATGTATGAGGATAAAGAATTATGCATAAATATGAAGTGAAAAAAAAAATATATTTTACAAATACCTTTTAGAAAACATGGTTTATTTATTCTCTAACAGAAGAGTACTTTCATTTTCTGGCTGTGTTCAGTCCTCCGAAATAAGGTATGAAGACAAATGAAGGCTTTTTTTTCTCTCTCCTTGTTCTTCAGTTCCATGATAAAATTGACCCCATGCTTGAATCCCTGGAACGGATTGCCGAGCGCCTGCGCCAGCCGCCATCCATCTCTGTGGAGGTGGACAAGATCAAGGAGCAGATTAATGAAAACAGGGCCGTCTCCATGGATTTGGAGAAGCTGCAGCCCTCCTATGAGACACTCAAGCAACGAGGCGAAGAGATGATCGCCCGGTCCGAAGGGGCAGACAAGGACACATCTGCCAAAGGTGCGGTACACTCAGTTCTGTCAGATAGTTTTCTCGAAAGATATTGAAATTATTTTGTCCTTTTCATTCAAAAATCTTTGGCCATTTTGGTGGCTTTGAGATTTAATCTAGGAAGCCATTGAACAGAGATAAAACTGCAAAAGCAGAGTTCAACAGTCCAAAAATATAATTTCCATATACATTGGAACACTTACTGTTAATCTTATTTGTCAACGAAAGACAAAATCCTTCCTTATTATCTGGTTTACAATCCTTAATACAGTTTGGATTTGGGATTTTTACATGCCCTGAATTCATAAGCTGTCCTCCAGATTTTCCTCTTATGTCCCTCCATGAAAAGGTTCATATGAAGGCATTTGCCTTCTCACATCACTCTGACTGGCTCTTTTTTCTTTACCAGCTGTGCAAGACAAACTAGACCAAATGGTGTTCCTGTGGAGCAACATCCAGGCCCTGCTGGAGGAGCGCGAGGCCAAGCTGCTGGACGTGATGGACCTGGCGGAGAAGTTCTGGTGCGACCACTGCGCTCTCATCGTCACCATCAAAGACAGCCAGGACCTCCTGAGGGAGCTGGAGGAGCCCGGGGTCGATCCCTCCATTGTCAAGCAGCAGCAGGAATTTGTGGAGGTCGACGAATCACACCAATTCGCTTGGAAACATTAAATCGACCGATGCATTACCATTAGTTTGCATTACTCGCTTTTTAAAATGCATTTAATTTGTGCAGGGATTCAAGGAGGAGATTGATGGACTACAGGAGGAGCTCGATGTTGTTCGACACCAGGGGGCGGAGCTTATGACGGCTTGTGGCGAACCTGATAAACCTGTGATAAAGAAAAGCGTTGATGAGGTAACAGACTCCATTCAAAAAAACAAAAAGCAGCTCAGTTCCCTGGAAAAAAGATTCACTTGATACTCCGCAGCAAGATTTTGCCACCCACACGTGGATCATAATAACACCTCTGTGTTACATTTCCAGGTGAATTCAGCGTGGGAGAATCTCAATAAGACTTGGAAGGAGAGAGTAGAGAGGCTGGAAGAAGCCATGCAAGCTGCTGTGCAGTTCCAAGATGGGCTGCAGGTACTTTGGTTACTTTCAAGGACAACTCAATGAATCATGTTGAAGTTTAGAGACTGTTTTATTAAAAGCAGCTCATCTCATCTAAAGAGCAAGCCATTGAATTCCAAACTATGCTCAAAGTTTATGCTTGTTTTTAATGCATCCCCCCCAAACAGTTTGTTTAGCTCTACTTACCAGAGCCAGATGAAACTCCAGATTACAGCACAGCTGACTGCTGATGCTACGTTATATGAGAACTCTTAAATTTGAAACAATAAATTCTGACCGCGACCTTCTGCTGGGTTTGGCTTCGACTGTGTGTGGAGAAAGTTCCCTCTCAGCTTCATTCCATTGTGGGAAAGAAAGCCCTCAGTAGAACTGGTTTCTCAGTTTAAATAACCTATTCAGACTTAAAATGTGAAACTTGACTCTGGGCGCAGCTTTGTTTTGCTCCCCTCACACAATGGTTTCTATTCGCAGGGCATGTTTGACTGGGTGGATATTCTGGAGGGCAAACTGGATTCAATGTCACCCGTCGGCACAGACCTGGAAACTGTCAAACAGCAGATTGTGGAGCTCAAGGTACACCTGCATTTTTATACGCTGCTGTCTTTTTTTTGATCCTCAAAGCAGTTTAATTCCCTTCTCTTCTTCCAAATTAACTATTTCTTGACAGTCACTGAATTAATTGCTGATAGAGCTACAGTTTGTTCAACAGCAGCTGTGCTGAGTGCTTGATTCATAACTGTCTCCATGGGTCTAAGACAAATTTTTTGCTTAAGTCACAAAGCTGTTAATGTCCCTCTGACTCCTGTTGACTCACTGTGTACACTGATGCGTGTGCTGGCCTGTTAGGAGTTCAAACAAGAGGCGTACCAGCTCCAGATTGAGATGGAGCGGCTGAATCACCAGGCGGGACTCCTGCTGAAGAAGGTGATCGAGGAAGGGGATCGCTGTGCCATCCAGGAGCCGATGTCTGAGCTGAAAATGCTCTGGGACAACCTGGATGAAAAGATAATCAGCCGGCAGGTCAGAAACCGCAGCTGTGACCTGAGTTAAAATGATGATTCATGTGTACGATGAATGCTTTCACTCACTGTGATATCTAATAGTTTAATCTCTTATTAATCCAGCACAAACTGGAGGGAGGCCTTCTGGCTCTGGGTCAGTTCCAGCATGCACTGGACGAACTGCTGGCCTGGATGAGCCACACTGAGGAGCTGCTGGACGAGCAGAAGAAAGCTTGTGGAGACCCCAAAGTCATCGAGATCGAGCTCGCCAAGCACCACGTATGACCCCCCCCCCCCCCATCTTTGTATTTTTTCAAGCTGTTTATCATCTCAAGGACCCCAAAATTTGAGGCTTTCAGTACAATCATCAGTAAACTCAAAATTGTCCTATTTTGGCTCCTTCTTGTGCTCAGGTTCTGCAGATCGACGTTTTGGCCCATAAGTCTACAGTTGAGACTGTGAACAAAGCGGGTAAGGATCTAGTAGAGTCCAGTGCTGGAGAGGAAGCGTCTGGTCTGCAGAGCAAACTGGAGAACCTGAACCAGCGGTGGAGAGCCATCCAGGAGAAGGCCAAGCAGAGGCAGCAACAGCTGGAAAGTTCTCTGCTCCAGGTAGGAAGATGATCTCTGGCAGGAAATCAATAAACTGGACAGCCTCGTTTGATATTTGTTGATGAATAAACCATGACTCGTTTTTTCTCCCCAAGGGAGACAAATCTGGTATGTCGAGGTCTTAAAATCAGAGCTGTGATTCTTATCTCTCGTCTCTCGTTTGTCTTGTGTCCAGTGGAGTTTCTATTTAAAACTTTGACATTTAGGGGGCTACTTTGATGTTAGGAGGCATAAGAGAGACAGAAAAAAACTTTTGGACACGGAAAAAAAGCCTGAAAAGGCTTCCTAAATACATCACTTCTCCTGGGTTGAAAGGGTTTAAGTATCAGAAGTGTCAAAGGATTTGTTTCTGCAGGGTAATTTTTTTAATGCATTAAATTCAGGAAAAAAAGGGAATCAGGCTGTCGTTTTCACTACAAGGCTTCAATTCATCCCCGTCTGGCCCTTTGTGCAGCCGAATACTTTGGATGGCCAATTTTGGTGGCCAAATGAATCCGAAGGAATTGATAGCTCAGACATCCTCGTCTCCGAATCGGCAGGTCACCAACAATAAATGTGTGCGCGACACCTTTTGTCCTGACTCAGGTTGTATTGTATCGCAGGCCCAAGGTTTCCATGGTGAGATTGAAGATATGCAGCAGTGGCTGAAAGACACAGAACGTCAGCTGTTGGCATCAAAGGCGGTGGCAGGCTTACCAGACACGGCCCGGGAGCAGCTTGACGCCCATCTGGTATGTGTTTAACAATATGAAAGCGGGCCACATGCAGATGGCCGCCACTGCGAGGGGGTGACTGTGTCTTTTCTGTGTTTTATCTGAGGTGTGAAAATTAAATGACACTAGCAACGACACCGCTCGCATCCCCCGGCAGCAGATAACAAAAAGCCATTTAAGTGTGTCCAATTGATCGAGGCGCCTCTGACTATAATGAATTTAGGAATGCTTTCCTCCTTTGTTTTCCTGCCCTGTAATGGAGACACTTGAACGGCGAGCACACACAACAAGCACCGGTGGAGACACTTGGTGGAAGGGAAAACAGACGGATTCTTTAGCAATAGCTCTCATCAAATTACTAACATACAACAGTTTTAGGAGTTTTTTTGTCATAAACATGTGACTCAGTCCCAGCTCTCTTTACTATTCTTGTACTTACACCATTTTTGGAGCAAACTTGGACTCCTCACAGGTATCGTCAGCAAATGCACTTCAAAATCTGCAGAATCCGAAAGAGTAAAGAGAGCTGTGTAAAATTGCATTTACTCCTTATTCATTCTCACGCACATTGTGTGTGTTTTTCTTGCAGGAATTGTGTTCTGCCTTAGAGGCCAAAGAGGAGCTGTATCAGGAGCTGCTCAACAAGGGTCACCAGCTCCTCACCATGACGCCCGAGGGTCCAGACAGCAACACGGAGCAGGACCTCGCCAATCTGAAGGAGAAGTGGGAGGCGGTGCAGGCGAAGGTGGCTGAAAGAAAGGTACAACGGCCACCGAGATCCTTCCACTTGCTCTTAGCACCACTTCAGGGTTGAAGTCCCGGAGAGGGGGATCATTGGCGCGCACTCGAGACATGACCCTGTGGTGGAAAGTCTCTAATCCCGGCGCTGATAATAAATGGTGTCAGAACAGAGCGCTGGCAGAGACACACTGGATGCGGTCATTGTAGATCACAGTGGCAGGCTGAGTGAAACAACAGTGGGCTCATGTGTTTTCATGGCAAACAGCTGACAAGTGTGCAAAAAAAAAACAGATCCAAACTGATACTTGAGCCAAAAGAAAGAATTATCAGTCACTGTGTTTGTATCTTGTTTTGGACGTGCAACTCCTTTGAAATACCATTTTCTCAGTTTTATCGCCCCAATAAAAAAAACGGCATCGCTTTGCAAATTAGAAGACAAATCTTGTCTCTTTTTAACCCCTTCTTCAAACATGGAGCTTCTCTTTCTGGCTCGGTCAGTCTCCTCTGTAACATTTACAGTACCTTTTGCTCCTATTTACTTTGGTTTCTTCCCAGAAGCTCAAAGTCTGGTAAATCTTAGAGAGAGCAAAGCGTTGCTGCCAGGCTGAACCTCAGAGATCTGATCGTCCTCTTGTCTATTTTTTTTCGAGCCTCGAGAATTATTTTCTCTTTTTTTGTGTCACGCCCAGACTCCCGTCCCCTGTTTTTACCACACTATTGTGATAAAGACCCCCTTTATGCGGCCTTTTGGTTTTGCAGAGAGCCCAGCTAAATGGACGTGCTTCGGGGTGTGATTTTACACAATAAGCTGTTCTTCCATTGCAAATTGACCGGAGCCGTGTACTCCTGGTTTTCTGTGCAGCTGTGCTGATTTACCCTTTTACAGAAACAATATTGTCTTGCTGTTGTTTTCCCATGGTGGCTCTTGGGGCGGAGTTTCAGGGTGAAGGGGAGGATCTACTTGTGAATGGGGGAACAGTTAAAAAAAAAGAAGTAATAATCCTGCCTCAAAGGAACTGTAACAATTGAATTTATTAAATGATAAAGTGAGTCAGTCAGTGGGACCAAGAATGTCTGAGGGAACGTCATTATCACTCTGAGTTCTCATTCATTTGTAATGTCATAAACACGTCATTTACATTATGTGTCTGAGCCATTGGCTTCTGTTGTCAGATCGGATTTTCATCCATGTTAGTCACTGTTACTCAATTAAAACCTCATCATTCCCCCTTCTGCTTCTCCAGAGCTTCCTCTGTTTAAATAGAGGTCACGCATGGCACAAGAGAGGTCTAATTTCCTTTTTCCAAATCGCTTTTTATCTTGTGTTGTAGCAACCAAACAGGGTCTTTTGTGTGATGCTGAGCAGGTTAATGCAGTTCCAGATAGTCCTAAATTGTTTTGGTGTGTGCTTTGTGTCCACAGGTGAAACTCGAGGAAGCTTTGGCTCTGGCCACAGACTTCCACAATTCTTTGCAGGACTTCCTCAACTGGCTGACACAGGCGGAGCAGACGCTAAACATGGTCTCCCCTGCTTCCCTCATCCTGGAAACCATCGTGTTTCAGATCGATGAGCACAAGGTTTGTCCAGAAAATCCATTGTTTTTTCATGAAAACGCTATGAAGGAATTTTTCTTACTTAAGCCAAAGAGTTTTGTATTACCAAGAGGAATTAGTTTGCTGCTAGTCTTCTCAAATGTAGTGTTTATGTCTTACATTTGGGCTTCCATGTTTGCAGTGTGCATGGCATAAACCTGGAATAAATCCAGTTATGCACCTTATCCAAACAAGGGATGTTTACAAAACAAATGAGAATATACACCTGTTACTGTGCCTTTTCTATCTACGCTCATTCTAACTTGCTCGTTTCAGTTGCGTTTCTGAAAACTAGGCTCCTTGACCCTCCAATCACAATAATTGCATTGCAAATAACTGTCGTTTCTCTTTTCTTCAATTTCCAAATCTCCCCTAAATCTCTCCTGCTTTTTCTGTGCGGTGCAGATGTTTGTGACGGAGGTGAACTCCCACAGAGATCACATCATTGAACTGGACAAGGCAGGGACACATCTGAAGTACTTCAGCCAGAAGCAGGACGTGGTCCTGATCAAGAACCTGCTGCTCAGCGTGCAAGGCCGCTGGGAGAAGCTGGTGCAGAGGTCTGTGGAGCGAGGCCGCTTGCTCGATGATGCCAGGAAGAGAGCCAAACAGGTATGGTGCCCCATATGGTATCTGTGCGTGCTTGCATTTTATTTTGCTTGCTGTGATGACGGCTTTTATCACCGGTAAGCTCTGGAAAAAAAGATACCGTGTCTGTTTCATGCTCCGTCTGCAGCCTTTGATTTCCTCTTTTGTTCCCCTGAAAATGTGGTCACGTTTGCCAATTTTTTGGACGTGCTTTGAACCATTTCTGTTTTCATTTTGCGATAGTTCCATGAAACTTTCAACAAACTGATGGAGTGGCTGGATGAGTCAGAGAAGACGCTGGACTCTGAAGTGGAAATCGCCAACGAGCCCGACAAAATCAAGACGCAGCTGGCACAGCACAAGGTGACTGAGCATTGTTTAATGTCCACTTTCTGGTGTGAGTTTGAACAACACCTACAGTGGAGTAGCATCCACAAAGCACAGACATCTGAAACAGCTGTTTGTAAACCAGAACGATGAGACAGCTGGTAACCACACTGTGCTTAATGAGTAATATAACCGGGTTGATGTTCAATCTTTAAAGCTATTTATGGACGTTACAGCAGCTCCAGCATGAGCGTCTGTAGTGGGTTAGAGTCCCCCTCTTGTTGTGTTTGTAGTGTTGTGTGGAGAGATTGTGCTAATCCTATCATAATCCCTGGATGGACCAAATGTATCAGGACTGGCCTTGCTTGTGGATACTTTTAATCCCTATGGAGGAGTGGCTCTTGAGTTTTGACCCCATTTTTGTTTCTCTCTCAGCTGTCTTAACCACAAACACACAGATTAGGACAGATTAGGATCCTGTTCAACTTTTTGATGCCACTGACAATGAGTTTGGCGTTTTTTTCGTGACGGGCAGGAGTTCCAAAAAGCTTTGGGGAGCAAACACTCCGTATACGACACCACCAGCCGGACGGGACGGGCGCTGAAAGAAAAGACTTCCCTCCAGGACGATAATCAGAAACTGGACGACATGCTGAGTGAGCTGAGGGACAAATGGGACACAGTTTGTGGCAAATCAGTTGAAAGGTATTGATTCACATGCACGTTGTGATACTGATTGTGCTAATCGTCTATCAGACAACCTGCGGTTCTTCCCAAAGGCCACTCCTTTCAGAGTGAATGATTTCTTTTCCCTGTGCAGACAAAACAAGCTGGAGGAGGCTCTGCTGTTCTCAGGACAGTTCAAAGAGGCTCTCCAGGCTCTCATTGACTGGTTGTACAGAGTGGAGCCTCAGCTGGCTGAGGACCAGCCCATCCATGGAGACATAGACCTGGTCCTCAACCTGATAGACAACCACAAGGTAGAAAACTATGACTTTTTAAAAGAATTAAACAGTTTTTCCTGCTTTTTACTGTACTTGTGACAATTTTTTTGTCATTTTGATACTCTTTTTTGTAAACAAGAGGATTTTTTTAACTTCAGAAATTTGAATATTTTTCAATTTTCATGGCATCTGAAAAGCTGTCTCAACTTTGTGAATTCATTTCCATGTTCAGCGTTTCACATTCAGGCTCAGGTTGTTTGACTGTGCCCTTCACTGGCTTCTCCCTGCAGGGTTTCCAGAAGGAGCTGGGGAAGCGGACAGTGAGCGTCCAGGCTCTCAAGCGTTCGGCAAGGGAGCTGGTTGAGAGCAGCCATGATGACTCCTCCTGGGTGAAAGTCCAGATGCAGGAGCTAAGCACCCGCTGGGAGACGGTGTGCAACCTGTCCGTGTCCAAACAAGCCCGGCTGGAGCAGGCGTTGTGCCAGGTGCTGTGCTGATCCTTCAGCTCGTGTGAAGGTGAAGAACAGCACTGCGATGCTGACTTGGATATCTTGTTCTCTTGCAGGCTGAGGAGTTTCACTCCACCGTTCACATCCTGCTGGAGTGGCTTGCTGAGGCTGAGCAGAGTTTGCGTTTCCATGGCACCCTTCCTGATGACGAGGAGGCTCTGCGGGCTCTCATTGAACAACACAAAGTGAGCACGAACATCTTTTATCCAAACAACTTTGGGCTCTTGTTTAAATTGTGTGTTTTGACAGTTTTGGGTTGCTTTGACAAAGCAAAACGATCCGGCATTCCTTTTTGATGAAGTCTTGCTTGTATAAACAGTCGAGACCCCGAAAATGTAATTTGCAGTCAGTCGAAGTCATGCCAACTTTCATGCCAAAAAATGCAGCACTGTAGATATTTTTCCTAACTATGATTTCACCCCAATTTGACTTTAAAAAAAAAGCCTGACTCCCCTATGTGCCTGCATTCAACAAACCATGAGCATTTCTCTATTTTTAATGTTTGCAGAAGATCTCCTTTCAAACTTTTTTCAATTTGCTATTTTAAGGAGTTCATGAAGAAGCTGGAAGAAAAGCGAGTGGCTCTAAATAAAGCAACCAGTATGGGGGAGGCCATCCTCAGCATCTGCCATCCAGACTCCATCACAACCATCAAGCACTGGAACACTATCATTAAAGCCCGGTTTGAAGAGGTCAGTCTGCAGCTGCGTGGCAACACACATGCCTCACGCGCCTGGAGATGGGACCAGACACACTGTTTGTATGTGCCCGTTAAAACGAAGGCTTCCTTTTAAATTGACTGTGAAAAATCAAACCTCTTGGAAAAAGAAATACTTATGTTTTAGGTGATTGGGTGATAAGAAATTTCTGGATTGAAATAAAGAAAATCCATGAAGTGCGATTTTTTTTTTTTTTTGTCACGCGAAATCAGTCGTATTCGTTTCTGATGGTGTGTGTATTGCTGCTGTCACAGGTGCAGGCTTGGGCGAGGCAGCACCAGACGCGGCTGGGGATGGCCCTCACTGAGCTGTTAGCCACCCAGGAGCTGCTGGAGAACCTTCTGACCTGGCTGCAGTGGGCCGAGACCAACCTCAACGATAAGGACAAGGAGGCACTGCCGCAGGAGCTCGAGGAGGTCAAAAGTCTCATTGCAGAGCACCAGGTGATGGGAAAGCGTGTTTGTAAATGCTACTTTTCAGTCTTTTGCATTTTGTCTCTGCTAACAGAGGCTGGCTGTTTCTGTCCCCTGCAGGTATTCATGGAGGAAATGACCAGGAAGCAACCAGACGTCGACAAAATCACCAAGACACACAAAAGGAAGGCTGCTGTGGAGCCACAGGTCCAGTCTCAGATCCCTGTGCTGGACAAAAGCAGAGCTGGAAGTATGTATCCCTCACATCACGTCACCTCAACCAACTGGCCGAGTGCTGAGTCACAACAGGATGCTGCGACATGCTCATCTCCACACCTGGAATGATGTCACTGAGAACCCATTCCTTCAGATTACACGGTGAAAGGACATTCGTAATGACAGTTTCTGTCTTTCACCTGCAGGGAAACGCTCTCCCACGCATAGCATGTATGCGGCAAAGACACAAGCTCCCATCGAAACCAAGAACCCACGAGTCAACCTGCTGGTAACCAAGTGGCAGCATGTGTGGCTGCTGGCTTTGGACAGACGGAGGAAACTCAATGACGCCTTGGACCGACTGGAGGAGGTGATCATGCAATCGCACTTCTGCAAAGTGTAAACACGGTGGACTTCCAATCACTGATCACAGCTTTTATGGGTTTTTTTTACCCGCAGCTGAAGGAATTTGCCAACTTTGACTTCGATGTGTGGCGAAAGCGCTACATGCGCTGGATGAACCACAAGAAATCCCGCGTCATGGACTTCTTCCGCCGCATCGACAAAGACCAAGATGGAAAAGTGACTCGACAGGAGTTCATCGAGGGCATCCTGTCCTCCAGTAGGTGTCTTCAAAATAAAAGCTTCCCAGAATGCAACGCAAGCTGGCAAAACGTTCTCTCTGCAACTCCTACAATCTCTGTAACAGAATTCCCCACCAGTCGTCTGGAGATGAGCGCCGTGGCGGACATCTTCGACAGGGACGGCGACGGTTACATTGACTATTACGAGTTCGTGGCCGCTCTCCATCCCAACAAGGACGCATACAAACCACTAACAGACGCGGACAAAATTGAAGACGAGGTAATGAAAACATCATTCACTTTTATTTTGAAATGTGCCGGCCTCAGACGTGGTTCTCTAAAAAGATGTCTGCTTGCAGGTCACACGTCAAGTGGCAAAATGTAAATGTCCGAAAAGATTCCAAGTGGAGCAAATCGGTGCCAATAAGTACAGGGTGAGCATTTTTTTAACCTCAATTACAGATTAAAACACAAGTTCTGGAATATTCTCAAACTTATTATCGTAGAGAATTCAAACTGCAGGTAAGTGTTTAATGTGCTGATTGACATTGATGTTCATCCATGCTAACTTTTTGCATTGTTTTTTTGTCTCTCCAGTTTTACCTTGGAAACCAGGTACTTGTGAATGTGATTGTCTGTCACCTTTTGATTTTGCCTTTTGAAGCTTAACGTCCCTTTTTCATTTACCACCTTTGTTGTTCAGTTTACTCTTCCTGCCAAGATTCCTGGCTAATGTTTTCAGACTGGAACTCAGAAGTAGAAAAAAAAAGAAATTTTGGCCTAAAACACATTTTTTTACCTATTGGTAATTAATTTCTGATGAAATGCTTGCTTAACCCCCAATGTGTTTAAAATTGCTGTAATCAAAAGTGCTACAATTTCCGTGATGCTAGAAAGCAATATGTGACAGGTGTAGAAAATCTGCATACATCTGCTTTTGAGTTTCAGAAATTACAATATTGGCGTGCTAACACCATCCCAGCCCATATTTTGATTGGTCCACGGGCATAAACTCATCTGCTGGGCATTTAAAAATGCTTTCTGTGTGCTTGCCTTTAGCGCTTCGGGCTCATGGGAATGACTTACCTCAACATTTGCTGACACTATTTGTGTAAACCAATACTGTTTATTAAGTTAAAGTTGGGTAACCTCGATTGTTTTGTGAGTCTGTTCCCTTTGCTTTTCAATTTGTTAGCTTTTGTTTTGAGTTCTACTGTCCTGATGTAGTGCATGCTTGCAAAAAAAACAGTTCAAGAGGAGTGTTAGCGAGAGGGGGTAGGGGCATTGTAGTGGTGTTTGAACTAGTTTGTATTGATGTATTTTTCACAACAATGAATTGAAATAATTCTTTTGACAGTTCGGTCTGGTTCACTGCTTACATGACTCCTTAATCGGCGATGAGACAATAGCAAACAGGGAAAATCAAAATCTTACCCCTCACCTACACGTTGCAGTGTTGGAGAGCTGTATCCTGGTAAATAGCTATTTTTAAGCTGTTTCTTGTGCCTCTCTTTTCCTTCAGATCATCCTCACTTCTTAATGTATTTGATCACTAGAAATCACCAGTGGCATTGAATCATTCTAAATACCATACAAGATTTTGTTGCCAGCTGAACAGATACCATAAGATTTGACACGCTCAGTTGGAGGGTCATCAATGTTTGATCATGTCTGCGTGTCGCACTGTGGTGGATTAGACGCAAATGATTAGACCCATCCCTCATGTTGTTCTCGCTGTGCCATTGGCGTTAGCTGCATCAGATCTGCATCCGTGTCATTTGCATCCCCAAGTATTTGTGTGGTAGCTGTAGAAAAGTGCAACAAAGTGCTGGACTGCGGGAGCTTGATATCCGTCCACTTGATCACAGTGTGAAGTTTGTCCTCCGCAGAAAGCATGCTGCTGTGTGTGTCGTGTGCAAAGTGGTGCTTTGGGGTTCTTTTTGTGTTTGTGTGTGTGTGTGTGTGTGTGTGTGTGTGTGTGTGTGTGTGTGTGTGTGTGTGTGTGTGTGTGTGTGT
>JASSRZ010000014.1:7700397-7712842 GCA_032164315.1 Malacoctenus gilli | reverse complement strand
GTGTGTGTGTGTGTGTGTGTGTGTGTGTGTGTGTGTGTGTGTGTGTGTGTGTGTGTGTGTGTGTGTGTGTGCTTCTGGTCACATCCAACTGGCTGATGTATCACCTCATCAAGCTTGAGCCTTTCATGTCCATAACATGCTCCGTGTTCTTATATTTGGTGGGTGTGTGTGGTCGGTCCGCTGGAGACAATTTAAATGCGCTGGTGCCCCCTGGTGGTGTAATGATGCGTCCTCGGGGTACCCCATTATTGGAGTAATGGCACCACAGTGAAGCCTTACCCTGCTGAGGTGAAATCGCTGCGGTGTTTATGGCATCAAATGAAATTTATTCCATTGTTCAGCTCAGAAAATAGAGTCTGACAGATGACACGATTTGGGGTTGATTTTGTCAATAACGAGCGAAGAAAAATCCCAAAAAAGGGATTTATTGAAAAAAGATAGAAATCCTTTCATGTTCTTTCATGTGGTTTTGTTCCTAAATTGGCCAAAAAATTCTAAAACAAAAAATTTCAGTAAATCAAGATTGGCTCATTTATGAAGCAATATAGTAGTTCAGGCTCAACAAATGCACTTGTACAGTAAATTTCTATAGAATAACTGATCATATTAATCATGTAACTTCATATATTGAAAAGCAGTTGGATTGATCTTTTTTCTAATTTGTGTTTTTGAAAATTTATGTCTTTGTGTCTAAATCTTTCAATGTGTGCTTGCGTGTAATTGTGACACATAGACAGGAAACCAGAAGTGAACATCAGCTGTCTTTGATTGAAACCTTGTGCTACATCGATGAAAACACGTGTGATTACAATGATCTGACTCGACCCAAAATATCAACGATCATTTGTGCTGATTGTGGAAAGTCTGGTTACCTGTCTCGCACAGCCTGCAGTCTGCAGTGTGACCGAGCTGGAGTGAAATTCAGTCTCCTCTGTGCTCTCCTTCCCCCCGGCGCAGTTCGGAGACTCACAGCAGCTTCGTCTGGTCCGCATCTTGCGCAGCACCGTCATGGTGCGGGTGGGTGGAGGCTGGATGGCACTGGACGAGTTCCTGGTGAAGAACGACCCCTGTAGAGGTGAGATGAGAGGAGAACACACCCCTCCAAATAGTAAAGGAATGATTACGTTTAAAACTGAATATTTCTGTGGAGGTTTATCACAAAATCTTCTTTTACTCTGCAAGTTTCTGTAAACTCTTGTAATGATGATCTTTTTTCTGTTTTCCCTGCTAACCTTCCTCTTCTTCCTCCAACTCTTCCTCTGACTCTTCCTCCTCCTGCTGAACACGATATGGTTTCTTCTAGTTCATCACCACGGGAGCAAAATGTTGCGCTCGGAATCAAACTCTTCGATTACTCAGTCTCCTATAGGTTGGCAAATCTCAAACTTACTCACCTTGCTCCATGAACCCACCAGTGGTATGTGTGTCTGCACATCCGAGTGTGTGCTGCTTGGCATTGTTGTGTCCTGGTGTGTCCGGTTTGTGATGTGTGTGAATGAGACATTCCTCGGACGGCGTCTCCGCTCACCATCACCTGTCGTTCAGATGGGGCTGGGTTTTCATGCATGCAGCTGTTTGTGTGAGTCACTCCACCTGCTGTCACTTCCTGGAAGGCTCTGTTTCAGGATGTGACGTCGCCAATCAGCTCTTGTTATGGTCAAATCACAGCATGGGGGGCTTCTTTTACAGTTTGGCGGTTGGCTGGGGAAAAAAAAGAGAAATTTCAGGATCAAGATAAAAAATACTTTTACTTCATCGACGAAGATTAGTGTGATATTTTCTCTTGCGAACACACTCGACAAAACCCAAACAGTATTTGTTTATTTTTCCAGTGACTGAAACAGCATGAGCAGGAAGCAGGAAGCGTTTGGTTTACTATTGTTTTCTTGGGTCGGCACTTTGTTTTTCTCTTGGGAAGTTTTGTTTGTTTTTGCAGCATTTACTTCAGTTTTGAAACACCTAAATGATGATTCCACAACTGCTGCAGCAGTAACTGCTGGCAGACAGTATGGGTTAGACGTAAGTATGAATAAGACATAACCTTGCATGAGTCTTAAAGTGATGGTTTTTTTTGTTCGAATGCTGTGCGTTTTTGAATGAGGTTACATGACAGTAACACTTGGTTTTTCGATCTATGGAGATTCGTAATAATTCCTCAAGAATTTATCTGGAAATCTTTCATAAATTGCTTTGATGTAGATTATAAAAAGGTTTGATTGACCGGTATCTAGTTATGTGATTGCAATTTAAGAAATATTAGATTGAGTCTCATCTGAATCTGAACTCAACTCAACTGAACACAACTTAGAATAAAAAATTAAGTGAAACTCAAAGAATGATCACTTTAAAGTGTTCATTTTTCACTTGAGAAGTTAATTTTTTAAATATTTTTTTGTTTTAAAATAGAAGAAAATTACAGAACTCTCTCCATCGTTTTTAAACTTTTTACTGTTATTTGAATATGTGCTTTTATCCTGAAAGTTTCCTTATGAATTATTTGGGGAATTATTAGCCTTTGGAAATAAAGTGTTCATTCACCATCAGCCTCATCAGCATCAACAGATAGAAAGTGACAAAGACGACACAAGATGACTCCAGCGTGTCTAACCTGACGCTCACTGTTCTCAGCTAAAGGCCGAACAAACGTTGAGCTTCGAGAGAAGTTCATTCTCCCGGAGGGAACCACGCAGGTGATGGCGAGCTTCCGCTACCGAGGCCGGAGGTCCCGGCCTTCGTCTCGGGGGGCTTCTCCCAACCGATCCACCTCCAGCCAGAGCTGTCCGGTCCCCTCCCACCAAGCAATGACCAGCACCCCCAAGGTAGGAGGGTCCATCTGCTTCCAAATTATCCACTAACCATCAAAATATTTTTACAGTCAAGTGACCATCCCCTGCTGTAATTTTCCCTTCATTCATCATTAAATTGTATTTTAATTGATTGTTTTTTTAAATTATTTATTTTCCATGATTTCATCTAGTGATTCTTGTAGATTTTTGATTTGTGAATCCATCTCTGTTTTTGTTTTCCCTTTTTGATTGACAATTGTTCCTCAGACCTCCCAACACATAACCCGCAATTATGATAAGCCCTGGCTTACAAACAGCAAACCCTCCACTCCTCTTAAATCATCGGACTCCTTTGGGAGCCAAGGGTCGTCCTCAGAGGTATAGTCCTATATAAGAGCACAGCACGTGATGCGGAAAGTTTTGTGACCCAACTGAAATCTGCTTCACGGCTTGGTGAAAAAAAAATAGATGTACTATAATGTACTATATATTTACTATTTAATGCATTTGAGTTTTGCTGAATTCTTAATTTGGTGCAGCGAAACTACAACAATTAACTTGAAGATGTAAAATTTCAGTTGGGTCCTTTAAACTTCTCACATAGTGGGATCAGGATTCAAGGCTTGCCTGGAAAAAAATGTCTGCATCAATATCATGCTGCCATTTATCTGCAATCAGCCTATGTGTGATTGTTATGTCACTCGTTTACTGCTCCTAAATTCTTACTAACATCTTCCAAAACAAACTAACTCTTTAAAAAATAACATTTGTGTGTCTATTATTTCAAACTCCAAAGTGCTTTTAGTGTTTTCTCCTTGGGTTGGCACTCTCTAACTTTTGTCCTTGTGTTAAAAAGCAAATCGCTGCAAATTTACAACATGAACTCATGGAGGATCTGTTTTCCACAGAGCGCCGCAGTTCAAGGCAGCAAGTTGCGTCTTCCAGGCTATTTATCTGGCAAAGGATTCCAATCCGGAGAAGAGGGAACCTTGATCAGTGCTGCTGCACTGAAAGCTCGAGCGCAGACAACAGGTGGTGAGTAGAAGCGCAGTGGCTCAATGCATGATTGTTGATTGATTTCTGCTCGAAGTGAAAGACAGAAAATGTTTGGCTTCCTATCTGATTCAAAGATGCCAACATTCTCAGTTTAATGTTAAGATTTGCCGATATAAAATGTTTGTTTCGACATGGGTTGACAGAAAACTCCGGGCTTCCTTCTTTTACTGTCGCCCTCGATTTTGTTTCCAGAGTCGAGGAAAAATTCCAGTCGGCCGGGAAGCAAAGCGGGGAGCAGAGGGAGTAGCCGCCGGGGAAGCGACGCCTCTGACTTCGACATCTCCGACATCCAGTCCGTGTGCTCTGATGTGTCAGAGACGGCCGGCGAGTCGACGAGAGCGACGCCGCGCTCGGTGTCCCGTCAGCACGGGGGGAAACCCTCCAAGATCCCAACCCCCCAACGGAGAACGACTCCCACAAGCAAACTGGCCAAGGGATCCAAGCGGTAGTTAGAGGCCTTTAAAAACCAGACAAACAAACAAACCTAGGAGCTAAGTTGCACCATAAACATGTACCGGACACTGGAGAATTTAAGACTGCAAATTTGTTGAGTGTTATTTAAATTGCTGCGAAGATGTAAAATATTCTGTTCAGAGACAATATGACTTAATATTACGTGAGAATGGAGAGTCAATGGCCTTGTGCATTCGTTTTTAATTTATTTTGTCTCTCGTGAAAGAAAAATGTCAAATTGTTTTATTGTATTTTATTCATGCAAATCCTGTAGAGGTTGATAAACACTAGTAATTCTGGGAATGATCATGCTGAACGGTTGACTAACATTTCTACACACTAATGAAGGGCAAAATGCAGGTTAGCGCTCAGAGTTACTGAATGTACTGTAATTTAAGTTTGCTGATGTTTGGAGTAGATGGCGCATTCTGGCACCATTCAAGGCACTGCAATTATCTATTTAAGTGCTATGTTAAACTGCCAACTTGCATTTAAACGACAGTGCAATATATAACAATAAACCCCGGTGAGCACTGCAGAAACCTTTGAGAATCCCTATTTAAGACAAGTAGCAAGCAGAAACCTCCTAATCATGACGCTTTCAAGTCTCATTCGTTTTTGTCAGCACCCGCGGCTACTCTTCTGTTTTGACCACTTTCACAGCAACGTGCGCGATGACCTCGAAGAGGTGCCACTTCATGTAGACATTCTCTGTGCATCCATGTCAATGTATCGTTGATTTTGGTAGAGCTGAAATTGTTACTGTAACATTACTTTGTAATAAGAAACCTGCTTGCAGAAAGACATCAGAGACTGGTGTGGACCACAGCTCTGCCTCTGCTTTGCTCTCTGTCTTTTGAAGCCGTGTCTGTCCGAGTGTCAAACTTATATGACCCAAGGGACCACAGGTCACATTTCAGTTTTAGATGGTTCGCACACAGAGAAATCACAATAAAACAATTTTGCTTGTCCTCTTCAGGCCAAAATTAGGAAACCAACTTTCAACAAACAACCTCCCCAGTTTGGCAAGTCTGTACACGGATACACTCCTTGCCAAACAAATGCATCCCATCCTCTCAAGTCTTATATTGTACAAGGCTATCAGACGATCACATGCTTCTTCAGTCACTCCTGTGCAAGTCTTGTTAGTCCAGAAAGGCTGGATGGTGTTACAATCAGAACGCAGCTGCAATTAAGCAAATCATAATTCCTTATATCTCTGTCTATTCCCTTTTTTTAAGTAGAAAGGTAGATAGTCTGATCCAGGTTGGTTACTTTATTCTTTGAGCTCAAAAAAATGCAAACTTGGACGCTGTCTTTCCAACTCTTGGTGGTGTTATGGAGGGATTATTAGTACACAGATATGTTGCCTTCGGGTTGCACATGTACGCTGTATTTTCTTATCTAAGAGCCTTCATCGGTGCAACCTGTGCGAGGTTGAAGGTGTAGTCATGTCTGCAGGGTGGAATGTTTGCAGAGTGTCTTGAGTTTAGCTGCGACATACTACACGTTTCTCTCAGTGAGAGTGCAGATGGTCAAATTCTGCCCATAAACGCACTAAAACTTTTTCACTGTTTTCAAAGCAGTTATACACAAACTCTTTACAGTGACAGTGTCGAGAGTTTTATTTGATTGCTGTGAGAACTCCTAAACAAACAGCACTGACTGGAAGGTGAATTAACTGACAGGCCAAATGACTTCTAGGTGAATGTGTCAGAATCCACACAACTGTTGCTTTCCTCTGCTTCACCCTGTGTGAGGATCACCTGCTTCGCCTGAGCTGTGATCACTCAGGTTGACTGGTCGTGACACACTGCATGTCTGACTGACCTATGAGAGGAGGCAGATCCCCCTGGGGACCGCAGGTGAAGTGGAGCTCAAGGATCAGGCTCGTCTGAGACCCAGGGCATCTGCTGTCAATGGTCCTCCTGTTCACCTCAAACACTGGCCCCAGGATGGCACTTTAGAGCGGGATACTTCCCTCACACCGAGAACTGCGAAAGATCCACCGGCAGGAGCTCCTCGCTCTGGTTTTCATGAATATGTGAGTAATTTCAATATTTCCTGTATTATTTAATTCTGCCCTAGACTTTTAGGGCTATTTGTTGGAAAATAAGCAGTAGCTGCATGTTGCGCCTGGCTGCGCACAGTGTGGTATGAATAGGTTTGTGTATCACCTTTTTTACTGCTGAGGATAAACAGTAAACACAGCAGCTGATAATTAAAAAAATCTTATTCTTTGAAATAGATTTTTCTTCAAAAAGAAATAGTCAAGCTGTTACAATTAAAGAAGTAAAAAAAAGGAAATTAATGATTTTTTTTATTGTTTCTTTTCCCTTTACACATTTAAAAAAAAAAAAAAAAAGAATACTTGCCTATGATTTATGTTGGAACCAGTTTCAATTATTTTCATGTTTTTAGATTTGTAATTTTTATTAGTATTCGACTAAACCCAGTTTGATTTCATCTTGAATGTAACTGAATCACTGACATCTGGATTGTTGTACCGTAGGCACTAATAGGTGGCATCAAACAATTGAAAATGCCAGCCTACAGAGACAAACTGGTATCAGCGGTGCTCCTTTCCTTCTTGGGATTCACATGCTGTCAGACGTTGCCAAGTAAGTTAGCATTAGCGCTTTTCTGTCGATGACTTATTTGCACATTTTGTAATGTCTAAAAATGTTTCCTTGTATTGCGATAACTTGTGGGAGTTTTTGTTTTTTGTTTTTTTTTTAACTTGTTGACTGTTTAGTTTTTGACTTCATTCAAAACACAGAATGAGATCAATGAGACCTCTAAATGTGTTGTGGCATTTTGCTGCCAAATCTCTCTTGTTCCAAATTTATTGGCCAGAAAGGTATTAATGGAAAAAAAAAAACATAGCATGAGGTCCTTTAGGTTCAACACTGCACTCTGACCAAAGAACCAGCAGGTGTCAGTGTTTGAAGGTACACAGCCTTTCACAGCAGCACACAGACTTCTTGCTGTCATTGGCATGGACACACTAGGAGGCAGAGAGGTCATCTCGGGGTAAAACTGTGAACGTGAGCCTTAGTGGCGTGATCTGTGATCTCATCCGCCTCTGTGTATCTGACTGCACAAAGACTTCAGTTTCTAAAATTCAGAATTTAAATCCTCTTTTGAATGAAAATGAATGGTGTTGATATTTCGAGGAGTTTAGTGAAGTGGCTCAATCTTGCCATGAAGAGATGGCCTCTTCACGAAACACTGAGTTATGTTACTAATTAATAAAAAAAATGGGTGATTTATCAGTCATAATGTAAGCTCCTGAAGTATCTGCAGAACCAAACTAAGCTGAGTGTTTGTACTGTGAGGTTTCGACCTGCTGGAGGAGCTCCGTGTGCCCGAGTCCAAAGGAGTTAGGCGGGTTGATGGCTCCCATCCGGGGGTGGTGGCTTACCGCATCAACCCTACCATCCACCTTCAAACGACCATGAGGTACACTGCTCATCAATAAAATGGGATTGAAAAGCCTCCTGACACACCTGCAGACTCATGCTGTAGTGACACCATCAGATGTGGTGAAAAGTGCACCAGAACTCATCCCTGATCACATCCTGTCATAGTTACACCCTCCAGGCATCAGGTCATCGTCAGCGGCCAATCAGATGGGAAGTTGTCAACCTCTGAAGGCTGGAGTTGGGTTACCTCCTACATATAATTGAAAATTAGGCGCCTGCAAAGCCCCTTCAGCACAAAAGATAGTCTACATACATCTGCAAAAGAAGAAAACCACCGAGAGCAGAAATAATTGAGCTTCATTACATGAGTAAAAAGTGGCCCCCATGTGAACCTAAAAGCAAGGTTTTCTGCTTTTTGGAGGAATTATCAGGTAAATAAGGTCACATATGTGAAAATTATCAGTTTTAGACATTCTGTCTTCGGTGTTTTTACCTTTGACAGTGTTATCAGCTCCACTATCAGTTATGTGGCCCTTGTTCTTCCCTCTCACACAAATCATATTCTTTTGACACCTTCACATCCTCAAGGCTCATTCTTGACACTGTCTGTTATTTATGGTCTTTTGAGTTGTTTTTCTTTCCCACTGACACTCAAACCTTTTGTATTTTCTATTTTTGTGAAACCTCCTCACGTTGCATACAAGCAAATGTCCTTGATTGTGTTAAAGCCAAAGTAATACACTAATTTGGAAAGTAGGAAGTGCAGGTACAGTGAAGATACTGCTTCATTTTAAACTACAAAACAACTTTAGATACAATTACAGAAGTCATTTTAGGCCAAGGAACTTCTTCAAAGTGCTGATAATCTTACAATACCACCTTTGTGGATGTAAAATCAACACTGAGTGACCAAGACACTCACACTCACAGAAGTCATATTGGCCTGATGCTGAGTGTATTTCTGAGGTCTGCTGAGCCTTTGCACCTCTCCTGGAGCCAACTGTATGGCTGTAAACACTCAGCATTGTTCCTTATTTGTACCAACTGTGATTGAAAAAATGTTGCATTTTGTGTTGAGTGTTGTCCTTTGTTCATGCTAAACAAATGCAGAATGGCCTTCTGCTGAGTATTCAAATGTAACAAAACATTCTCTGAAACAAATGTGAGTTCTGAAACTTTCCAGCTTGGATGCTAATGTGGCTTAAAGCACCAAAGCCACAACACGGTTTTGACCTCTTCATATCTGTCTGAAATAAATCCCTCATGTCCGCATAAAAGCACCTAACTGTTCTGTGTTTAGAAGTTACCCAGCTCTCAGAACTCACTCTTGCTCCGCAGCGACGTGTATCCAGATGGACTTCCCATGGACTACTCTATAATTGCAACGTTCAAGGTACCCAAAGACACTGCCAAGACCTCCTGGAACCTGTGGCAGGTCAGTGACCACGAGGGACGGGAGCAGGTCGGCCTGCGTTTCCAGGGTGATACACGCTCTCTAGACTTCTTTTACACCAGCCCCCATGGGAGCCAGATGCTGAGGACCTTCCATGGTATGGAGAAGCTGTTTGATGGTGACTGGCACAAGCTGGCCCTCAGTGTAAAAGGTAGCAAGGTGAAGCTACTGATAGACTGCGAGGAGGTCCAGGTGGAGTTCATACACGAGCCGAGGCCCGTCATCCACCGGGGGTACACCTCCATTGTCAAGAGGGCTGCAGGACAACGCAGAGTGTCTGTATGTTGACAGCATCTTTTTGTACAAATCAGGTATAGATTTGTCGTCCAGGTTTTTATCATGTGACATTGTCCACATTACCTTCAAGGTGGACCTCCAGAAGATGGAAGTGTCATGTGATCCAGAGCAGGCATACTCAGAGGGGTGCTGTGAGCTGTCCAGTGTGGTGAGACAACTATGACCATTGCTGCATATAGTGGTGAACATTTTCATAATCGATTTAATCATACTGCACCTTTCAAATATTAAACATCCTCACATACTTAAAAAAAATGAACTCCCAAACCAAAGAGACATGATGTCAACATAAATATGCAACTACAACAGCAAAAACAGTAAAATAGTTATAAAAAGCTTACTTCTGCAGTGCTATAGATCTGCTTGGCTTGATCTGCACTTCTATTATTATAAGCAGCGGCTGTGGCTCAGCTGCTGAAGCAGCTTACTCTCGAACTCAGGATTGTGGTTTGATGCCCTATCTCTTGTGACTCAGGTGTGTTTTGGCAAGCTCTGAACCCAAAGTTGCTCTCTACATTGCATGTGTGAGCACTTTGCATGACAGATGGCAAAATGTATGACTGGGTTAGCCAATGGCTGAATGTGATTAATCATGTTGAGACTGCTGGAGTGGTAAAGTGAAAGTCTGCCTCCCATTGTGTTCCCTGTCTGTAACAGTGTGGAGGTTATGCAGAGATTGGCCTGACTGCTGGGAGAGCCTCTTGCAAATGTATGCATGGACAACCTGGAGTTCAGGGTCCTCCAGGGCCAAAGGTGAAAGCACCTGTGCAGTTAACCGGTTGACCATCCCAAGAAGACGCTCTGAATTTGTACTGAGTCTCCTTTGTTTTATTTGTTTCTTCCTCTGCAGGGTCACACGGGTCTTCCAGGAAAAGCTGGCGACCAAGGACGACAAGGAAACTGGGTAAATTGAGAAACAACCTGCTGCTCAGTGATACAAAAATCAAACTTGGTGTCGTGCTGGTTTATGCACATGCTAGTGTTTGTTTAATGTATTCTCAGCATGAGCAGTGTTCACTTCCTCTTGTCTCACAATAAAGAGTTAAAGCTGCTTGTGGGTGAGCGACATTGTAAAACATTCACGTGTGAGACGCCTGCGACGCTGTGGAAAATAGCAATGGAGGCACAACTGAGACACGACAGGATGAAAACAGGTCTGGAAGCAGAGGCGCTTCGCGATAGTAAACTCTGGGCCTATTTTCATAAACTGAAGACTTTTGTTCACCTTGATTTGGGAGAGATCCAAGACAAACATGCACCAGTGCAGATGTGACAGTCTACGATGCTGTGAAAAAAGGCTCTCGCTTCTGAACGCAGAAGACTGCTGGGTTGAGAAATTAAGATTAAACTCAGACTGGCATCAGATCACACATCTCCTTTTTATATGGAAGAAAGTGATTTGGGAGAAATAAATCTCACACAGAGGAAAGGAAATGAGTGAGTAATAACTGTGGCCTTGAAGCGTCTGGTAATTAGTGGCTCGTTGTGATGAGGTGCTTATTTCTTGCATGAAATGTGCTGTTTGATAAATGTCTTTTGCACATGAGCTCAGTTAAATCCTCCAACCGTCCGCACTTGAGAAGAGGATGAAAGGTTTGAGAAAAACTAAACAAGGCAACAAGCCAGTTCAGCCAATGCCAATTGGTGCCAGTTGAGCCAACGTCCATGAAGGAACAAATGTTACCACATTATATCACACTGAGAGCCCCAGACCTGATTATTTCCACTTCAAATTTACAACTGGTTAACCTTTAATGTTTCACAGTGTTGTTGGCATAGGGCGCTGTGTCTTTTTAAAACAGTTCAGAGAACATGTGCTGAGAGAAGGTGGGATTTTAATGAACACATGTGCTGCTTTGACATTTAACATAGCCTTTGCTCTCGCAGAAATCCCCCATGATGCAAGAGCGAACACATGTAGGCCTGTGGGATAAGAGTACATTTCCAGAGCCTCTACATGCTACATATTCATGTCTTGGATTGCAGCTGTTGCTCATCTGGGAGTAAACATCTGTCTTGTGTAACCGATTGGAGCTTTGACCTCTTGCCAGCTTGTGAATCACGGAGCCCCAACTTGTTTATCTCCTTCTCTGCTGGCATCCAAGGAGGGCATTTCCTGGCACGGCTACACACACAGCCCCCATCCCGAGTGGTGGGTGGTCCTTTGTTCGCCTGAGCCATACTGCCTAAGAAATGTTGTAAAGTTCACAGTCATGCCTCGTGCCTTACTGTCGGCCATGTTCGAGGTTGACCTCCGCCCAGCTGACTCCGCGTACAGGCGGCGTTTGGGGAGACGAACCTGTAAGCTGGCAAGACAGAAGCATCCCGGCCTCAAATATGTTTGTTGACTCAGTGAAATACAGCCAATTGGAAAACACTTTCCCCTCTGCTGCTGAGGAAGTCAGCATCTGTGCAAACAACACTGATCCGTGATGTTGTATTTCTGGCCGATGTCTCCGAACCCCTGCTTATGTAGGGTTTCCATCAGTGGCATTGAATCGAGCTGGAATAAAAGATGCTGCAGCTTCATCCGACTTTGTAAAGAATAGTTGTACTTTGAAAGAACAGCAGTTCAGGATCCATCATATTAAGTATTAATAAATAAGCAAGACAATTGGCTCAATGCAGACATAAGCTTCTCGATAAGCAAACAGTGGTAATAAATTGATAAATAAAAAACAGGCTGTAGCTTCTAAGATCAGCACAATGACCTAATAACCTCTGAAGTCTACTCTTGTCAAAAACTTTTTGTTTACTTTCTAATCAAGTTTTGTGTCACAAGTCAAACAATCTCATTTGTAGGACTAAGAGCTGCTCAGTGGTGGTTTTGCGGTGGTTTGTGTTCCTGCTTCCCAACAAAAAGTCCCTGTGTTCAAATCCTAGTGGAGCCTTTGTATTTATGTGTGTGCGTGCGTGCGTGCGTGCGTGCGTGCGTGCGTGCGTGCGTGCGTGCGTGCGTGCGTGCGTGCGTGCGT
>JASSRZ010000014.1:7677690-7691123 GCA_032164315.1 Malacoctenus gilli | reverse complement strand
TGTGTGTGTGTGTGTGTGTGTGTGTGTGTGTGTGTGTGTGTGTGTGTGTGTGTGTGTGTGTGTGTGTGTTTGTTCTTAATTGCAGGGGAACGAGGAGAACAAGGGGACAAAGGAGCCAAAGGTTACGGCCTACCTGGTCATACTGGTGATCAAGGATCTCAAGGTAAATTCCACAAAGTCCATTTGTTGCTTGATCATATGAATAACTTGTCCTTTCGATTGTCCTCTGAGCAATCTGCTGAGACTGATATGAGAGTTCCATGTAAAGAAAAGGGAGGGAGGCTTACAATAAAACTGTGTTGTTAACAAGAACAACTCTTTCAATGGAAATGCTCCTTTTACTTGGAATTTCTGGAACCAGATGTAGTCATCTCACTGGGCAGACTCAGCAGATCTGTTTACGCTACACACAGGTCAACCTGGACGTGTTGGCAGAGCCTTCAATGGCCAGTCTGGCAGGCAGGGTGAGAGGGGACACGTCGGCCGACCTGGGCTCAGGGGTCACGCAGGCCTCAGAGGATCCCCGGGTGTCTGCGTCACCTCTGGATGTGCTCCACAGAACACCACAGTTGGGACACGTCAGCTGGCACCACGGCAGTTGAGAAACCGCCCATAAAGTGGAGAGAAAAAAAGGGGAAAAAAGTCATGTGGAGGTTGAATTGAAGTTGAAATTCAATGGAGTGAAGGATTGTTTTTGTTAATATGGTTTTTTTTTTTCAAATAAAAGTGAACCTTCAATGTAAATATGCAAAGGAAACAAAGGAAGTAATTTACCAAAGACAACACCTCTGTGATTACAAGAACAATGGTAACAAATATATTTGTATAAAAAGACCATTTACATTTGATCGATTTATTTAAACTGATTTCATGAGTCTAAGTTGTCTTTCAACATCTGCTCTTTATAATAAAAATCCAAAACACTCATGGATGTTAAGAGAGTGTATCATTACTGAGGCCACATTAAAGTTCCAGCATCATGAAAAGAAGTATATTATTTTCATCGTACATCTTATTTGAGATTAGAGTGAAAAGTTACTTTTGTTGCTGCTGTTTACATAAAGGAGCATTGGAACAGGATGTTACATGGTGTGTTAGCTGATATAGACAAAAAATAGCTTAGATTTCGAGATTTGGTAACCTCTGCTTACATTGAGTGTGCCGAAATGATTACAGTTCATGGGACGCATACAATTACTTTTATCTCCACGTGCTGGACAAGTGAAATAAAGGTCATGAATGAAAATGACTTCGTACTGCAGCTTTTTCTGCAGTAGCAGGACAGTTGGCTTTTATGACTATTTTATCACTATTTTTTGTAGAGCTCTGTGTTGCATCAGCGACATCTCAGGCCCTCGATCACCGCACATGATTGACTCTTGCAGCTCTTGTGTGTTGCCTCACCTGGAGTCCTTGGGAATACTGGCAGGACAATGCTGTGAGTTTCTCATGTTAATTTGTGTCTCCCATTCACCAGAACAAGGGGCGCACATGGATTGCCTTTCTATCTAAAAACCATCGAGTAACTTTCTAATCAGTGCTCAGAACTGAATTATTGCTGCAAGACAAAGTTTGTGGAGAAGCTGTTTTATAATCTGCATGTGTGTGGCGAGCAGTGAGCAGTTTAGCCAGATGAGGTCATCAATGGAAGCTGGGAAACATTTCTTCAGTGAGTAACTGTTAGCCGAATGACTAAAATGCCTTTTTGGACATGCAACAGAGCGTTTGCTTAATGCATTTGTATTTTTTAATGCATTTATATCGTTTTTCAGCTAATAATATTGTAACCATATCATAACTTGATCTCATGAGCAGTCATAGCTTTGTCAGAGTAGACCGGTACTGTATTATAATTACAAAAACATCCATGACTTCTGACCTCAGACTGGTCTTACACCGCAACCTGCAATTCAAAGTCTTGTTGCCACCTGTGGGTCAACCGCATCCCATGTACTGGCTGTGGTTCATTGCGTGCTGCGGTTCAAACAGCAGCTACGTGTCTCGCTCGATTGGACAAGCAGGGAGGTAGTTCTCAGCAGGGCTGGCAAAGGCTCCGGTTCATTCAGTGGGCCAGTCACTTGCTTCCCCAGTGGGCCGCGAGGTTTCTGAGTCAAAGCACTGTGTAGTTCGTCAGAATGACGGAAAGTGGAAGCATCAGGTGTTGGCCCAGGTCAGCTACAGTAAACACAATGATGATTTTGTGCTTACAGCTCTGTCGTCACTTAACTTGCAACAGAAGCAAGCTGAGACAGCTTGAACGTTACATAATGTGTCTTTATTTATTTGCAAGCCTCATCTTTTTTTCACAGAACTCAAGTAATTAGTTATATGTGAGTTCAGCTGGCAACAGAAAATTAATGACCTGCAACCTTTGCTTGTTTTGTTTTAGAAGTTGTTGTAGTGATGGGAACAAACAGTGACACAAACATGCAGTGTTTCCCACATGGCATCTCTGCAGCGGCGTCTTTGCCTCCCAGCAGCACAGAGCTAGTTTGGTTCCTGGCTTGTTTGTAGTTTCCAGTAAAAAAAAACAAACAAACAAAAAAACAAAACACAAACTGCGGGTCAAGTGGAAAAAGGAATCCACATTACTTAAAGTTGCCCTTTTTTTTAATTTATTTATTTTTTTTACACATTTTGGATGTCTTGGTCTTCGTATAAAAGACCACAATGACAGAAATTCATCAAGCTCTTATTTTGAAACACCGTATTTCATTATATCTCGATCGTCTCCTTCAGCCCTAATAAACTCCCTTTAGAGACAAACAGAATGAGGCTCTTCCGCATTAAGCCCCACCCCTACAAGATGCAGGATACCTCTGATTAGTTAACTGCTGGTAGCAGTTGTCGGGAGCACGGACCTATATAAGTAGACTGGACACGGCACTGTGGAGACCCAGCAGGCTGACGTCCGACGGCGGCGCCATCTTGAAGCGGGCCACATTACAATTCACTGTGGATTACAATGCAAGCTTTCGGAAATAAATATCTATGCCCCTGTATTATTTTTAAGTTGTACCGGTATAGTTATTACCACATAATACTTATGATTTATAGACCCGGGTTACATTTCTGCAAGAAGTTTGCTTTCCTTCTCTGATGCCCATTGGAAGGCATACTTTATCATGGATAATTTTAACATTCCTGTAGGTGTATTTATCAATTTCAGTTTTCATGGCCACAAGATTCGGCCTATGAAATATAAATATGGTTTGTCAGTAGACTAAGGACACTATCAATTTTAAAGGTGAATAAATGCACCTTAATGAGATAAGAAATTGGTATAGTGTAGTGTTGATTTGAAATATAAAAACATGTATCTATTTTTCATTGTCAGAGGTTGTCATCTGACCATTTTCTCTCTGATGTAATCAAATTCTTAAGGTAAATTATATTCATGTTGTGATAACCTAAGTAGTGTAATATTGAGGACTATCTAAAATATGAAAAAAAATGTAGCCAAATCTGCTGTCAGAAAAGGGGGCAGGACCAATCTAGTCTCTATACAGATCTGTGGTCGGGAGCGTGCCCATACGCCCAGCGTAGAGAAGTTGTCCAATCACTGAGCCCCCCCTCTTGTGACTTCAATGAAAAACTGATTTGAAAAAATCTCCCTGAAACAGACCGTTTCTACCACCATCAAAACTGAATGGAGAGGCATGCTAGATGCCTCTCAAACATGAGTTTATGTGAAAAGAGGGGGCGCTGCTCACTTGTCTGAATGAGCTTTCAACACTATTACACTGTGAATAGCTGAAAAAAGTAGAAATAGCATAATAGGGCCCCTTTAAGAGTATGATGTGCTGGGGGTGTCTGTATGTGTAAACCGTGCAGCTGGCCAACACTTCATCCAGGATGTTGTCCTGCTTTGTGATCAATGCATGCTGGGAAAAGTTTCAGCTGAAAAAGGACCTAATGAGTTGCGAAAAAAATATAAATGACTGTTTTCCACCACTCAAATTTGATGGGGAAACACTTGAAGAGGGAGGAAGTGCACAAGGAACTCTGTCTGTGGTGATTCACAGAGTCTTTCCTGGCGCACATGAGTTTCCGCTGGGGAGCCCATCAGCTCTCCTCCACCTCCCCTGTGAATGCAGCATCTTGTGTGCCCCGCCACTCTGTTTTGTTCCATGTAAAGATGCTATGGCCATCTCTGTCATTGAAACTGTTAATAATCCACCATTATCCTTTCAAATTTTCTTTCTGGGCTCGACCGCTCTCTTCAGACATGCTCACAGTTAATCTCTGTGGCGAACCAGACCAGTGATCATGATAAAAATGGCCTACTGCAGGCAAGCTGATGAAAATGACCCAGAACAGCTGAGCTTCAAAGTGATGGCACCAACTCAGAGGCTTATTAGAGAGAGGAAATGAAAAAAGTAACCCTGGTAATTAAATGAAATACGTCTTTATTGCCACCAATGTTGGTTATTACAGTTGATCATCATATCCACAAACATTGCTCTTCACAGTCAGAACACATGGTGCTGGATGCTGGAATCATTTTGCGGAGACCTGGGAGCTGTATTTTAGGTTGCTTTAAAGAGGCAGAAAACAATTACTTTCACCTGTTTCCCAAAATGAATCAGTTTTATGTATTACCAAGGATCAAACTTTCCCCGCTGTCATATGACTTAATTTCAGCCATCTCAGTATATTTAAAGGTCATTGGACAAGCCACATTTCCACATACAACCACATGAGTGTATTGATCAATGTCTCAGCTCCTTGTCGGAACAACCACACAGATTTCCTACCTGGTGGTTTTCCTCCATGTGCACCTCTTGTTGGTTACACACCAAAGACCAAAATAGTTTGCAGCAAAAGGAAGATTACTCAGCATTGGAAAGTCTGCTCTAATCAGCCGCTTGGCCCCTCCCAGCCCCCGTACTTTCCCATGTGATCCACCAGAGTGTGCTGAGGCCCAGGGTCAACAAGGCTGTCATCTGGTAAAAGCTGCTGCTCCTGACAGAGGACGGCATATTTTTTAATGTGACACGACTTTCATGTTTCATAACTGGCCCGTTTGCTGATATTATGAAGTGGTAAAAGCCATTAAAAAACTTGAGCCCCATGATTCAAGCCTTTAAGACATTTACAAATAAAGAGCATGCATTCCCCTTCAACAAAGTGCCTTTTGTTGCATCGAAAGAGCTTTTGATTCATATACTTGCGCACATGCAAAGTTGGTTCAGGTTTGCAACAATGCATTTCCTTTTTTCAAGCAAATCTATGTGACTGCACTGTTGACCTCATGGACAAATGGATCTCTTTCCATTTGAGTGTTTCAATTGATTTTTGGGATGAGGTGAGACTTCCATGTTGGTGTGAAGTACATTGAAGTTTCGTAAGTAATCCTACTTTTTTCCTCACTCACTTCCTAATCTTTTCTTTTTTGCATACTTTTGTCTCTCCTGTTGAGTCAGCCAGTCATGGGCTTCTTGAGGCTGCTCAGCCTCTCCTAGAATTAGACCGTCAGGCTTTTTGGAGCCTGCAAACACGGAGGCTGTTTTTAGTTGATCCAGAGCAGACTGCCCCCAAGTACAAACATGATAAAACTTGTTAGAGTGGATCATGCTGAAATCTGCCCCCTTCTGCAGATAGCAGATGCTTCTCTGCATTTCTAACGACTTCCAGCTGCCTGTGCAGAGAGCCCTCTGCAGTGGCTTTTCACACCTTGCTCTCTGCAGACGTGCAGAGCCTAATCTGCTGTCTCCTTTGAGCGATGAAGCAAAGTTAACCAGGAGGAATCCGAGCAGAAACCATCATGTATTGCAACTGGAACACTTTAGGTGCAGCCCAGGAAACAGTGTCCCAGTATAGTGAAAGTTGTTTGCCAATCTTGTGCTTGTCCTGCATCCAGAAAACTTCATGTTTTCTGGTTGTGCCCCGAGCAGCCCGCTCACAATCCAAACCCCCAATACTTGGAAGAAGGCTGCATTCATTACTATGATTTTCCTTTTTCGACCAACAGAGATGGGCCGTCCGCTACACTATTTTATGCTCTCCTTATCTGCCTCTCTTTCCACCCATGGTAATTGAGAGTGGCTGTGGGCCAGTAAAAGTCCGGAGTGAGGAGTGAAGGGTGGGGGGAGAAGGACAGAAACAGAGGAGACAGAGGGAGCTGCTCAAAAGGGCAGGCTTTCATTCAGCTGAGAAACATGTGCACCTCTGCCTAAGTTCAGTTTGTGTAAACCCAGGGCTGTGAAGAGTATTGATCACTGGCTCTCAATGAAAGGATTAATGGGAATTCACACAAGGGCTTGGACAAATACTGGTAACTTTTGGTTTCCTTTGTGTCTGTTTCTAACCCCTATGTCGTATTTTTGGTGGCAATTAAGATGTGGTGGGCAGTTTTGGGGATGTGTTTGATGCATAAATATTTAAGTGACATTTAACCATCTTTATGAAACAGTATGTTCTGAGCGTGGCACTGTTTTGGCTCAATGACACTTTGCACTGCTTTCTGAGACTCGATGTTTTGTGTTGTGTAGAGCTAATGCAAAGACCTGTGACTGTTCTTTTCATTGTTCGAGACTCTGTGCTGCACTTCCATATTGAAGCCATTACTGAGTTACCGGTCCCTTGTTTATGCCACTATCATGAAAAGAATGACAGGAATTATCTCATGATTTTCCCCGGCCCTTTCATTTCTCGTAAAAGGATTTCTCTTGAAACCCTCCAAACATACTGGACAGTGGACGGCGGACCGCAGCCTTGCATGGCTCAAATTCATACATTTTTTTTCCCTCGACAGACGTGAAATTGCATGCACGTTAAAAGCAATCATCTTTGTAAAGACAGAGGGAACCATCTCGAGTGATCTGATCTCAGACGTGTTGGCAGAGGAGCTTTGAGCCAATGTTTTATGAGACAATATTTAACTGTTTGGATTAGTCAAACACTTTTGCACAACTGATAGGACTTGGCTTTCTCTTGTTGCATGAAGCATTTGGCAGGAATAAATCACCCTCCCATCTTGGCAAATGCTGCTCACGCTGAACAGCAATTGTTGTTTCTGGACGTAAACGACTTCCTCTTGCCAAATTTACGGCAGATAACTACAATACTTCAAATAGAAGCAACGTCTGAAGTTGTATTACATAAACTGTGCTGAAATTAAACAGGAAAAATTGCATTTTTTTTTACTGTCTGAGTTCATAATTCAGAACGTTATTATGGTTTTGTCTCATTCTAGTCTGATATGTTTAAAAAAAAAAATAGTGTGATGGCAGTTTCAACTCCCATCAAAGACTTACATGTTATCAAGGGAAATGTGAGAAAAGTTTATTCAGCAGGTTCCTGAACAGCAGAACAAGCTGGACCAAAAATACCCCTGCAATGGAATTTCAAACCAAACACCAAATGTTCAGAGCTCAAATTTCTTTTTTTCCCCCCTGTATTACATTAATCAACCTAAAGCTGAAGCTGCAAAGGGTTTGTTCTGCCCTCAGTGGCAGCATAGATCTTCTGTGCTGCGACACACGTGCACCTGTTATTTCTGCCACATTATACATGCTCCCCCTGGTCAAGGCATGATCGCATAGCACGTGAAATGTTTGTTTTCTTTTGTTGTTTTTTTTTCTTCCCTGGATAAAATTAGACTGCTTTCATTGTGGCGACCTTCACTTTTAACGTTTGGTCACCATTCACAGTCGGAATTTCATCGTCTGATGGTGTAAATGAATTCCATGTGGCTTGAGCCGAGGTGTAGAAATACTCCGTTTGGAGAAAGTCAGTCGAGGGGAAAGTCATCCCCCTTGGACGCAGCCAAAGAGGGGGTTTTCCAACAACCTTCTCCAGCTCCCTGGTGGGGGAAAGAAAAAAAGAAAAGAAAAACACATGAAAAAACGACTTGCACAACTATGGCAGCTTAGCGCCTCCTTTGACTGTGCTACTTCCATGCTGAGTGTACATGATGGAAAAATGCTGTAATGTTAAAGATTGTGACCCAATCGCACCGCGCGCACACCACACACACACACACACACACACACACACGCACGCACGCACACACATGCATACACATGCACATGCACATGCACATGCACATGCACATGCACATGCACATGCACATGCACATGCACACCACCTATGGCCACACAGGAATTGAAGCATTTAGGAGGCCAAAGGCTACATCCTGGCTACCGTTTTCCTTGACCTTCACGTGTCACAATATGAGGCAACCATAAGGTGCATGGTCAGTTCGTTACGGTCAGATTCCTTCCACAATCCCTGTTTCTTAAATCTTATGTTGGATATCTGGATTGCATTAGCTTATTTCTGAAACTGTTCTCTTTCTTCAATGTCTTAGAAACTATCAGAAAACATCAGTAAAAAGAGAAGTCGCAGGAAATAAGAGTCCAACACCATCATGTAACTTTTAAACACAAGTCTTTTCAATGTTCCCTTCTTTACCTTCACCTTTAATTCCCTGAGCATGAAAAATATACTCTGCTATAATGTTGCATGCTATTTGCAGCACATGCAACATTATTGGTGTTCACTTGTTTGTGAGGATAACTTGCAAAACGCAGTGAATTGTGTATATTCAACATGTTCTTCAGTCTGATGTTTTGTCATGTGTTACACTTGCCTTGACACTGCTTTTCAAAAGTCCTACTTTCAGCAGTAAGTGCTTAGCTGAGCTGCTGTTATGCCGGTGATGAGTGAGATTTCCCCAGGGCAAGGCACAGCACAATTACACCGGAGAAAGTCAATCAGGCAGGCATTAAAGAGACAGAAAAAAAGAGAGAAGAGATGAAAGAGGGAGCACTGAAATCCGGAAACAAGATCATTCAAATGTACATTATGTTTGCTCAGTGTCTTCTCCAAATGTCAGTTTCCCATAGGGTGAGACCTGCCAACAGTGTGAAACTGTCTGCCAGGGCATGAAATATCCTAACATGGCGACTATTTTGGGTGCTATAGCAACATTTGGCCAGCACTGGCCAATGTTGCATCATGTGAGGATGGTAAAGAAGGTTTCACAATTGGTTTTGTCCCTAAAAAATGGAAAATCGTTGGAGTGAAACTTTTGTAGCCACGCATATTGTTATTGGGCCAGTGCTGGGCATGGATTGCCAAATGGCTGCAAATTTGAGGAAACAGCTGATAATCCCACAGGAAACAGTGAGTTGGGGTTTTAGAGCAGCTGTGTTCAGAGGTTCAGCAGGCTGTTTACTTAGTATGGCTAACAGTGCCATGTGAGGATGTGGTAGATGAGGCTTGAAAGGAAAATGCTATGGTGCACTGTGACCGTTGAGGTAGCACTGGGAAGACAGAGAGCGCCACATTGAGGATGGATGCACGATAGCCGACTGTTAACGCTGCAAGGGAGTGAATTGAGGATTTGTTTGCAATTGCACCGCGTTGGAGCAGAGTGGTGTGACTTCACTGATGGGCCCTCAGTGAATCATATTCTGGCTAATATGTAGCGCCTCCTTCGCACTGGTCTTCGACCCGGCATGGGTCCCCATAGGGTTTCCTCATGCGGTTCTGGTAAAGACAGTGTGTCCCATTGTGAACATGTGTCCTGCATTAGGTCAGAACAGGGTTCACTTTAGGTAGCTGGTGCCTACACTGAACGGGAAGCTCTCGTGGGACTTGCATGTCAAATGTGGACATGTTTTGATGCTTTAAATGAGTTTTCACTGAGGTTGCACCTTGATTGGAACCACTCACACGTTGAACGCATTTAGGGTGCCTGAAAACTGAGTTTACATGACGGACATTCACCAGACAGATAGTAAATCCGCTCCAAATGAAATTCTTCTGCAAATGAGGAACCGCTTGCAAACGCAGCTGCCAAATCATATTTACGAGGTGAAAATCTGTCAATGTGGTTGTGCTGCCAAAAAAGTCTGAGTCATGTGTAGCGAGAGTTTTCATGCTTCTCCAGGTGATTGTTTATTTTCTTTTGCTGTCAATTTTGACATTTACCAGCTTTCCTTCACCTTGTTTTACTTTCTCTCTTTTGCAAAAAAAGATGATTTCAAATGCTTCAATCAACTCTCTTGTCTGTTCGCAGCAAAACTTGGTTTTGACCTGAGTGCACTGCACCATGGGGTGTTTTAAGGCTGGCTGTTTATGCACACTTTTCTGTATTGGTATTTGTGCTGGAGAGCACTCAAAAAGTGGCACAGATTGGTTGATAAATCTGAATTTGCTGGAAATCGAGCCATATATGCGCTTCGGTCACATAGCTGTGCATCCATGAAACATATATTTCTTCGTGAGAACAGGAGCTCAACATGAGCTCAGTGCACATATGCTGAAAATATCTCTATCCTCTGGTCAAGAGCCAATATTCCTGCCATGAAACTCAGTTAATCACTCACCTTAGATAATGAATTATTTGTGGTTTGGGCCTGAAACTCTATCAGTCAACTGAAGCAAACACTTGATATCTTTGTGGAAGCAGTAGCATGTCAAGGCAAGAATAACCACATGTCACAAATGCTTGCATTTGTCTTTTTTCTGTTTCAGTGCAATACAAAGCATGTTCTCCCTCTTCCTGTAGGTGCACAATTGGAATTTGGTGCTGCTGCATAATGGGTCACAAAGCGACATCCATGCATTGTGCCTTAAGATGCCTGTGCTTCATGCTTCTCCATTTGTTTTGTGCAGCACAAGATGAAGATATACGAAGTAAGAATGCTTCTGTCTTCATTTTCTCACACCCTGTTGTGCTTTTTGTTCACACAATAAAACTGTTCAATGCATTTGCCTGGCAAAGGTGATTTTGTTGACTGGAAATTCTACTTTTCTTGTGATTCACCAAAGTTTGTGTGTTTGACTGAAGTCGTGTCAGTGCGCACTGATGGGTATTCCTTTGTGTACTCCAGGTTGTAGGACGGCACCATGTGACTTGGTCTTTATTCTAGACGGCTCGTGGAGTGTAGAAGATGTCAATTTTGAAATAGTGAAGCGATGGCTGGTCAACATAACGACGAGCTTCAACATCGGACAGAAATTTACGCAGGTGGGGGTCGTCCAGTACAGCGATGATCCCGTTTTAGAAATCCCTCTGGGGAAGTACTCCTCCAACAAGGACCTCATCAGAGCCATGAAGTCTATTCAGTACATGGGAGGAAACACGAGGACAGGGACGGCCATCAAGTTTGCCACAGACAAACTCTTTGGCCTCTCTGAGCGAGGCCCTTTGGGCGTTTCCAGAATAGCTGTCGTCCTCACAGACGGGAAGTCCCAGGATGAGGTTCTGAGAGCAGCCGAGGTTGCGAGGAAAAAAGGAGTCATTCTGTTTGCAATTGGTGTTGGCTCAGAGACAGAAGGGGCCGAACTGCGGGACATCGCCAACAAGCCGTCCTCAACGTACGTTTTCTCTGTGGAGGACTACAAAGCCATTTCCAGGATCATTCAGGTTATACGGCAGAAATTATGTGAAGGTAAGCAGTCCTTTTTGAAGCCATAAATCAGCCAGTGTCAGGTTAAATTAGGTCAAATACTACATTTATAGCATAATGTTATTTCATTTCTCACTTTCTCTGTCTTTTACTCTGTTTTTTTTTTTTTTGTTTTTTTTTTACAGAAACTGTTTGTCCTGCCAAAATTGCTGTTGATTCCCGGGATGAGAAAGGGTTTGATATTCTTTTTCACTTAAACTTGGCCAAGAAAGCAAAAAAGACACGAGGGGCATTTTCTGGCACCAAAGCCTATGAAGTGACATCTCTCGTTGACCTGAGTGAAGCCACAAGGTGATCACGAACGGCTCTCATTTTCTCTCTGCATCATCAAAGTCGCATTTCAGTCTTGACAATTGACTGTTTTGATGTCCAGGACTCTTTTCCCTGATGGCCTGCCACCGTCGTACGTGTTTGTAGCCACACTGAGGTACAAAGGCTCTGTGCTGATTGAAGAGTGGGACCTGTGGAGAATACAGACACGTGATGGGAATCCGCAGATGGCGGTGACTCTCAATGGCATGGAACGCACTGTCATTTTCACCACGACCAGCGAAGCACCAAGTGGAACCCAGACAGTTACATTTTCCCAGCAGACAGCAAGGGTGAGTTCAGGTTGTGCGTTACTCCACGTCATGACAGAAACACACTTAATTTGCTTTTCATGGAGCATGCTTCTCAGCCAGTGAAACCAGCTGTGTTTTGTCTTCCGTGGCTCTGCGGACACTTTATCAGGAGGGATTTCTGCAACCATTAGAGACACCAGCCTCCCCCTTGAACCAGAATAGGGAAACGGGGAAGTGAAATGTGGAAAGACGACTTTGGTTATAAAATAAAGTCAAGAAAATTTTGATTCAGGGGATTCTTGTGAGTCATTATTGTATGGATCATTATTGCACAGATATTTCTGTGGTTTGAGTACTGAAAAAAGGAGTGCATCAGGGTGTAGTGTTTAGCACTTTCCACTTCCAGTGAGAATATTCCAGGTTCGAATCCTAGTCTGGGTTTTTTGTGTGCGTCCTGAGAGTTTGTATGGTCTCCTTGTGCACGTTCCATTTTTGTCCCTCATTTTTTTTTTTACCCACCATCACTCTTAAGTGAGACACAGAAAAAAAGCTGGAAAGGTAAAAAAAACAATTACCAAAACCAAATGTTACTATAGTCTTATTTAATTAATTCACATGACAAGACCTGTCTTCAAAGTGTTCTGTATCCCTCAAGGCTTTGTTACCAGTGTGTGCAACTCTTCCATGGAGCTGTTAATTTTTTTTTTACCATTACCAAGAATGCTTTTCTGCAGAAAATAAGACATTATCATAGTATGGCAACCTTTCAAAACATGCAAAGCTTTGAATGGAACATTTGTGTTCGCTGCTCTGTATTGATAGGTTAATATGATCTCTCCATCCTTGTGACATGACAGAATTTGGATGTCCACATGACCTATTGACCAAAATAGTTGTTGATGTTGGACTGTGTATATTTCCCAGCAAACAGTAGGTCTTGATACTTTAACAGTACTGTTCTGTCTTTCATATTTGACATGAATTGTGGGATGTGTAATCCCTCTCTTGTGAGTACTTTGATTTTATAAAAGAACAATCCTGAATACCTAATGCGTGGCTGACACTTTAATGTTGTACATATCAGTGTCATATTAACTTCTTTCTTCTTTCTTCTTTTCTTCTTTCAACATCTATCAAAACTAAATACTTTATGTACCAGTAATTTTTTTTCATAGTTTTTATAACTTTGCTACTTGTTATGTGAGTCAGTCTAGTATAATAACAAGAATCTCCAGTCTCAACTCATCTCAACTCAGTTTTTTTATTACAATATAAAAGTCAAACTTTACAGGAATAGAACACTCTAAAAACGTGGTGACGTGGCAGAGGACTCTGGGTTCACAGCAGAGGTGATGCGGAGGAGCCAAAATCAGCTGTGGCACAGGGGAAAGTGACCCTGTCTTCTGAGTTCCTGCAACACACAGCAGTGAAGATGAATGTATGT
>JASSRZ010000014.1:7659141-7670552 GCA_032164315.1 Malacoctenus gilli | reverse complement strand
ACAGACAGACAGACAGACAGACAGACAGACAGACACACACACACACACACACACACACACACACACACACACAGAGTCACACAGCCAGTAAAGATCTGGTGGATTTAGCTTTGGTTTTTTTAATCTCATTTCCAGTTACCCCTAAACCTCAAAGGTGGTGACTTTTAGTGGCCTAGTAAAATGCTTAGAGAAATTCCCATGATGAGTAACCAAAATGTTCTTCTAAGTGGTGGGACAGCAAACCAACACAGCTACGCAGCACCAGAAGAGTGAAAGGGTCGAGGCTTTACAATGCCATTGCAGTAGGTAGAAGTCCTTCGCTTTACTGCCTTGTAGAGCTGAAGCCGAGTTTTAAACTGCTTTTAAGCAGCATTAGAGATCCAGTATAGAGAGCCCATAAAAACAGCGGTATGGGAAAACTCAACGTGTAACAAGAAAAACTCTCGGAGGCTTAACAGAGCTCTTTTCTTCGTTGGGGCACGACTCCCAAGTTCTAAGTGCGGCTTCTTGCTATGTTAAATCCATGAAACCAAAAGGAAAGAAAAACAAAGACTGTGCACACAACAGGGAACAAATGGCAGACTACGAGCTTGCAAGTAAAACACAAAACCACATTTTTGAGGCCTTTGTAAGTCCACAAAGCTGACAAGAAGGATGAGAGCCTGATCAAAGAGAAGAAAGATGATTTTAATTGAATCTTAAGTTCCAGAAATTGAGCAAAACATTGAATTGAGTTTTATGTTGGAGAAACGAGCTCACGGGTGAAGATGCCTTCAGCTCCTCCATGCTGAAATTGGAATGTTCTTCTAAGGTTTATTTCATCAAATCATTATTTCTGCCGGGTAAGAACTTGAACTGTTTGAACAAGCAGTTTTCAACATCGTCCAAGCCGGATATCGTCCCCATTGTGCTGCAAAGGATTTTCTTTGATTTTCTTTGTTTCTTTGAACAAACATTGACATTCATTTTTCCTCTCCAAATTGTTCCAATATCGTACAACCACCCAGAGGTGCAATTTCATTTTCCTGGCATAAAATGGAGAGAACAGAATCACAAAGATGGCTGCCAAATTAAGTTGTAAGTACGTAGTTCAGAACCTTGTTTGCTTAGTTACAGTCTCTGATGCTTGTTCAAGGCTGCAGTCATCCATCATCTCTGAACAAGTGCCTTGTTGCCAGTTATGTGGGCAGCCTTTGCTGCTCTCACTGATGCCTTCCATTAGACCAGTAGTTACTATGGTGGCCCAAATTTGGACAAAAAACAGCGAAAATCAGATTCCAGTGAAAAAAACGTGCTCGTTTGTTTGTGAAGTTCATTCATTAAATCTAAGCACCAAAACCACACATTTGTGATGCATTTCAAGGACACGGTACATAAATAAACCCAAAGTAAACCCCTGTGCACAAATACTGATCAAGCAGAATCCTTCAGCCTGCATGGTTGAGCTTTTACTTGCAAAGCTTGAACGAGAAACTGTTCAAATTTTAAGTTCATAGCTGTTAGGAATTGTTATTCATTCATCACATACATGTCGGGATGTGTTACATACAGCAACATTTATTTTTGTAGACAAACAGCGAAACGAAATATCATTATGCCCGATGTCTCAGAGTCGGCCAGTAACAAATGTGTCATTTGGTTTTGGACCTGAACTGATTAGCATGTCTGTGTGTGCAGGAATGCAAATCCTGAGGAAAAGAAACACAGTGATGCAATTTACTTGTCCAGTTCCAGAATTATGCTTTTTGATTCTGTAAACGCAAGAAAATCCAGTGACGCAGTGTTCCCCCTGAATCCTGGCACCATTCACCTTATACATAACCAACGATCAGTTTGGAGTTGATCAGTGCTTTTTTTTTTTAATGCCTGCATGATGCAGAGGATCCTATCACTCCCTCAGACTGGAGTCCAAATGGTTTTTTAATTCACCATTAAGCCAATTAAAGACGATGACTACTGAGTAATCTTGGAGCCTGGCTGCATATTTGCCATGATGCAGACGTTACAACATGCCCAAGAATTGCTTTGTTTGTCCAGTTGACCCGTCGAACGGAGTTTGTTTGTCTTTTTGCTTCAGTGGCCCAACATGCACGGATGATCTATCACACAGTCCAAGAATAAACAAGTCAGTTTTGGCAATTATTAGAATGTAACCCAGCAATCTTTTTTTCAGGGCTCGATGGGACTTCCTGGAATCACAGGATTATCAGGAAAAGCTGGTCAAGTTGTAAGCATGGACCCAGATGCCTAAAAATCACCCAAGCAGCCGAGACGCTGAGCAAGACACAGATAATGACTGACTATTACTGTCTGTTGTGGTCTTTTCAGGGAGAAAAGGGAAGTGTTGGACCTACAGGGCCAACCGGTTACCCAGGAGAACCAGTATGTATGAAACAGCTCAGAACCAACCAGTGTGTGTATCAGTGTGCTCATCTCCATCACTGTTCACTTGTGATTTCAGGGCTCGCCTGGAAGAGACGGACAGTCTGGCCTCCCAGGGAGACCCGGGCAAAAGGTCTGCTTGTTTTTACACTCCGGCATGCTACAAAATCACTGTAGGATACAAAGCGGCTCAAGCAGAACAGACTCTGCTGTTTCGCAAATTTGCGTTGATGCTTGGCAACTGTGGAAATTGAATAGCACAGACACTGGGGTCCCTCTTGTCTTTTTCCAGTTCTCGTTTGACAAATGTTGTAAACATTCAAAACTGTTTCTGACATTTCAGATTTATGTGTCTCTGGTGAATCAAACATGGCGTGTTGAAAGAACATATGAGTCAGTGCTGAGTTTTAGGGTGTCGGTGTCAAATTACGGGCTTAAAAGTGGGAACTCAGTTGACTATTAAATGTAAGCTTTGTTGGTATGCTTGTCTCATTTCTAAGGGAGAAGCTGGAGCCATTGGTATTCCTGGTGCTGATGGAAGACAAGGCCATCCCGTGAGTGGTACACACAAGGACAGCAGTAATTGCACATGTGTGGTTCTCTGTGGGTTACGTGAGTTCTTGGTGTTGTTGCATTGCCTCAGAAAACTTCTTGGATGCATATGTTCATTAAAATGCATTACATTGTGAAATGGAACTCAAAATACTCACCTTACTGTGGGATACATTTTTAGACTCTCCGATACATTTTTAACAAGTAGCGGTCGTTGCATATATTTTTATACTTTACACTGAAAATGTATAAAATTAGATCAAATTCAGAGAAAAAATGTGTCAAATAGCCCAATATAATGGTGGATTTCACGGATTTCGATGCATAATGTGTTTTTTGTATTAGGACTGCAGTGTGTTAACAGAGTGCCTTTGACAGCCAGTAAATTAGGGGTATTTCCCCTGAAGTTCATCCCAGGATAACCCTGTTATATAACAAGTGGGATCATGGCGCTAATCGAAGGCGGTGAGAGTAACTCATCGAGGGAATGTGGTGGTGCTCTGGCAAGCTCTGTTTTAGGAAGAAAATGTTTCAACTGGGTAGCCACCCTTGCTGATCATGATTACAAGAGTTGTCCAAGACTTTGTGATTGGCTACAAAAGATGAGTCACTTGCTCCACAAGACTGCGAGCCATTTTTCCCGAGCAGAACAATAGAGTTAGCGACGTAGCCAGGGAGACAGGATTATTGCTGCATTTCCTCAAGTTAAAACAAGATGCTGCACTCCGGTGTAGGCCTCTGCGTGGGGATTTCTCCAGCTTTAGGGCTAGACTCTCAGTGTATGTGTGGCTTCGTCTACGGTGCTGTGTCTGCCTCCTTGTCTAATCTATTCACTATGCACATATGTTACTCAAACTTCACTGTGAAGCAACCAGGGCGCATCTGCAAGCACTTACCTCACAAAAAAGTAACAAAAATTGAAGAGGCTTTCCAGGCTCGGCATGCTGCATGCTGGCTCTACGGGATAAACTTTAAGGCTATTAAACCATTGACTTCAAAATTGCCTTTTTTTTTTTTTTTTTTTAATCATTGCACTCATCGGGCAGCAAAATATTTGCACAATCTAACCCACTCGACTTATCTCAGCATCTTGTCTTCCAATTTAAAAAGAAAATTAAACTCACTTTTCCTTCTCTCGGAGTAACCATGTTTGCAAATGTTTCATTTAAGATTTTGAGTTCTAATAAACAGGTTAACATGTTTGTTCTTGCACTATCTTTGGGGGGGTGGTAATGCAAAATTATTGAATTAACTGTTGCTTGATGGTGCATACCCTTTCTTCTTTTCACAACCATGTAAGGAAAATTGTCTCAGGTGTGGAGGGAACCAAATTGCAAGGAGGGCAAGTTTGAAGGTACAGGTTTATGTAAAGACAAAAGCAACATGCAGTGTCAAAAAATTCAATAAACAGAGAACACAGAGTGGTAAGAAATGGGAATAAATAGTCCAGGAGAATAAACTGAGAGAGTCTGAGCTGGCATAAAAGCAGAAAAGTTAAAGTAACAGAGAGTCCAAAGATTTGGGGTAGAGGCCCGCCAAAGAGCCACCGGTGTCGTGCCAAGGTAGTTTTCCCCGACAGAATTTGTATTCCCTGCCGCGGGAGCCTTCATGCAGATGCAACTTTCTACGATTATTTTTTGATTGTTAAAGACGTTTATTGAGACATTAGTACCTGAACAAATGCTTTTACTGTTCTGTACATGACGTGGTGTAACGCAAAAGTTATAGGGGGATACACATTATATCAGCTTGCAGGGGGTTCATTTTCTGGCAGGCGCTGTGCCACACATGATATAATGTGTATCTCCCAATAACTTTTGCTGTGTGTGATGAAACTAGTCCTAATGCACAGGTTTTGCCATGCATGATCAGTAATATCTGCAAAATAAACCACACGATGTTGGTACATCACCAGGGGACTATAGCAGGAGGTACATTTTCTGGCAGATGCTGTGTCACAGCTAATATAATGTGTAATCCCCCCCCCCCCCCATAACTTTATATCAGTTTTTGTTCAGGTAATAATGTCACGCGTTACATCAATAAACATCTTTAACAATAAAAAATTATTTAACAATCAAAAATAATCGCATGCACGCTCCCTCGCCAGGGGACACAAATTCTGTCCAGGAAACCGGCCTTGGCACGAAATGTGTTCCGGAATAGCGCCCTGTAGCCGCGTAGCTTCTAGCTTACTTTAGCATATCCAGAAGTGTAACTTTCTCCGCCATAGTTAGCATCTTCCTCTGTATTTTGAGCGTGTCCGTAGCTGCATGTGTCGGCGCTGAGCGTTTCGTCCAAATAGTGGGTTTTGTCAGGGAAAAACTTTGAAAACACGTAACTTTGCCGAGCTGAACACATTCTGTTATGGACAGAGGGGAGGGACGGAGGAGATTGATTGACATTGGCCCTACAGTCCCTCAGCCAATCAGGACACAGCACACGATGCGCATTCATAAGCTGTTAAAAAATAAATGAATACATTTTTTGGGAAGAAAAAAAAAATCTGTCCGAAAGGTGACGTTATTTGGAGTGTTCACTGTACTCGAAAGAAGTTCTGAGTCATGTGGTTGCTGTTATGATTTTTTTGCCATTGCGAGGCAACAAGGCACTGCTGGGCTCCTGTCCAATGGGAACTACTTGGGCTGCTTGAACTGATAGCAGGGTTTGACCCCTTTTAAAAATATTCGAATAAAAAATTGGATTGTTTGAAAGTAGTTGCTTATTTATTTTTTTGTGAAAATGGAGGAATCTTCCCTCCCTCTCAAAATAGTGGGTCAATTTACCAGATTATACAGATGCAGATGTGTGCTGATTGTTTTCATAGCATCATATAAAGGTGAGTGTCCTTGACAAGAAAACATAGTAATACGTTTGTAGTTTTATAAGGGTTGGCATATTTGTACATCAAAATACACTTAATGACAGAATTTAAACGACTGAGTATGTTTACCATGTAGCATTGTAATATATTTTATGTATAGGGCCAGATTCAAGACAGGCAAGGCAGACTCACAGTGACACCTACAGCTATTTAGAGTGAGTATCGAAATCTCAGCCAAATATTTCCTTTTCGATTATCTCCACAGTTTATTTGTTTGAATGACATGTTTAGGACTTGAAGGAAAAATTTATTAGGACTTGAACTTGATTTGGACTTTCCTGTCGGGACTTGGGACTCGACTCGGGACTTGAGCGCAAAGACTTGAGACTCGACTCGAGACGCGAGCATAAATACTTGTGACTCGACTTCAACTTGCAAAACAAGGACTTGGTCCCACCTCTGCAAATTGGTGATGAAAGGCTGAAACTGAGGCAAAAATAAACTCTCTCCAACAAGTGAAGACACTCAAATTACCAAGCACATGTAAAGGACGTCAGGGCAGGCAGATTGCTGATTGTTTTCACTGCAACGTCAGCTTTGTAACACTGTGACTACCAGTTAATAACTGAGGAATAGATTTTACCTTCAATGAAAATTGTAGCAAATTTCCCATTTGCTGTATGTCTGACATGCCTGGTCTCATCTGTTTCCTTGCTCACAGGGTATGCCTGGTTTGCCAGGGACTGCAGGCCTGACTGGACAAAAAGTAACATATTGATCTAAAGCACCTCATAAATGTTAAAAATTAACTTTCTAGCTTGGCTCCTAGTTTGACTGATATCCTTCTTACTGAAGGGTGAAAGTGGTGAGCCTGGATTGAGGGGCTTTAAAGGATCAACTGGACCACCTGTGAGTTCATTATTGAGCTGTTCAATACAAGCGCATGCCAAAGTACCATTGCTTCATCTGAGGAACCAACAGCACTATTTCTTTCACTGCTGTTCAGGGTGAAATGGGTTTACCTGGAGCACCTGCGTTAAAAGGACCAACTGGATCAAAGGTGATCATTTATTCCTGAAATTATACTTAATCTCTTCTGAACATCTGCTTTAGAGTTGTGACTCCACTATACACGTGAAGAAAAGCCCACCTGCCTCTGATCTCACTGACAACAAATACATTCATTGTAGTTTTCAAAAGCGATAATCTACAAATAATCTGTGATTATCCTCTTTTTGCAATGTTGGGGCTGGGAGGGTGCTGTTTGAAAGTGCTCCCCCAAAAAAGTCATGCTCACACAAGTGGCAGGCAGAGCCTTGTCTGGGTTTAAACTTCAAACACACTTTGATATGGCTGCCAGCAAGCGTTGCAGATGAGTGGAGAGCAATGTTACATGGTATTAAATTCCCACAATCTAAACCTAACACTCAATACATTACAGTGAGATGGACCTTATCATTTCGGATCACTTTTCGAAGGCCTTGAAAGGCCCTGAAAGCTGCTCGGGTAAGCAGCATTGCACGTTTTGTTTGGTCAATGTTGCGCTCCAACACAATTTCATTCTCGTAACGATCTCTTGGCTACACCAGCCGGGCTAAAATAAGCGATGATCTGGCACTGCTGCTTTCGTCAGTGGAATTTTAGTGGAAATGTAAGCAGTCTGGTCTGGACGCACCGTCTCCCGATCATTTTTCATTAGCTGATCTTCCTCCAACAAGCCAATGTGTATTGGCAGAAGGCTCAAAAGTGAAAGCCTTGTTCATGGGCAAGTGGGCAGTGCTCCGATTTCATGGCTGAGCTTCAGACTGCAATTACTGAGACTTGTTTGACTGGAATTGAAAGCACACAGCTAGCTGGACCCCAAGCTACAAAAGCTTTGAGTACAGCATGCGTCGATGAAAATAAATCACGATAAGAAAATGAAGAAAGTGAGGAACATCCAGTGGTTTGGATGGAATTTCAATGTATGTTTTCTGTAACATAAGTCTTGTTTTATTTCCTTATCCAGGGGAATAAGGGTGAAAGTGGAAGTCCGGGGATGCAAGGAACAGCAGGGCCTGCGGTATGTTTCCATTCAAATATTCTAATCAGAACCAGGTGTTTAATTTAATTACTGATTCAAAAGGAAGAAATGATTGACTCCACCAATAAAATGGGCAGTAAATCTCTTTATCCACATTAAAAAAGCAAAGTATTTTGGGAAGTGTTACATCCTAACACACGTCATGAAAGTCTGTACTCCTTAATAACTGTTTGATTGAACACTTTCAAAGGGAAGTGCAGGAGAACCTGGACAAGCAGGTCAACCAGGACATCCTGGCATGCCAGGGCTGAAGGGAATCAAGGTTGGCTGACCGTCATGTCCTCTTTTCTTCAAACTCATCTTTTTATCTGCAAAAATGACGTGCGAAAAACAGTCTAACTGAAAGGTGGAGGTCACTGTGTTCTTGCTTTTTTTTCTCTTAATCAGGGACAAAGAGGAAGCTTCGGAGAGAAAGGAAAAACGGTAAGAACAAAATATATTATTTAGAAGAAAGACTGAACAGGAAAGCTGTTTAATTGCCAACGACTGTTGGATAAAGATGAGAGTGGACCAAAAATCTGTTTTCGGAAGATGACTGGATGTGACACCCTGATTGTGCTTCAAATCATTTTTTGTACAGTTCATGTAATTCTTTCTTCCTTATCAGGGACTAAAGGGGGACAAAGGTGAACAAGGACAAGCAGGAATTCACGTGAGTGTTTTTTGACAGAAAGCTCAATGCTGGAGCCAACAAAGACATCGGTGACGTTCTCACAGATAAGTTGTCAAACTCTCAAAGGCATTTAATGAAAGTAGCCAATGATATTGTCAAAATGCAGGTGTTGGTTTGTTTAAACTTATTTTTCCACACTTCATGCATCTCAATAATCTCAATTACATTATGAATAGTTATTCTAATTCTACTTTTGTTTATCTTCTGATGTTGGCTGACAGGGCTCCACTGGTCCAGTGGGATCGAAAGGAGAGGTATGTCAGACTGAATCAAGTATTTTACGACAGAACCTCCTGCATTGTTTGATGTGTTGCCAACACTGGGGTGGTGTTCTTGTTAGAAAGGGACAGCAGGTGACCCAGGGAAGAGAGGTCAGGAAGGTCAAGTGGGGCGGCCTGGACAGCCGGGTCAGTCGGGTCCACCTGGCCCCAGAGGGCAGCCCGGGGACACCGGGCTCCCCGGCCCCCCTGGACCTGAAGGAAGAACTGTACGTATGGCACACGGTGTGCCCATGGCTCTGTTGTTGATATGGTTTTGCTCATAAATCCATGAGTATTTATCTGTAGACAGAGTTCTCAGTATAAATCACGGCCCGTCCCTTTGTCTCGCAGTCAAGTCAGATGTCCGACAGTCACATTCGACAAATCTGCAGAGAGATCCTTCAGGGTGAGACTCGCCGCAGGAACATCGATTAGCAGCTGTCCTCACTTCGTTTTATTCGTCTTAATTGTTTTGTTCCTCACTTCTCCCAGCTGAGCTGCCTTCGCTGTTGCTGAGCAACCAGTGGAGTAACTGCCAAAGGTGCCAAGACCGGCCTGGCTCTCCCGGTCCACCTGGGCCCACCGGGCCTCAAGGACTCAGGGGCCTTCCAGGGCTGATCGGGTCAAGGGGACAACCGGGCCATCCCGGTCGACCAGGGCACCCCGGGGTCCATGGGTTCAAAGGTGAAACAACTTCCATATGATAAGGTTTGATCGATGGATTGAAAAAAACAGGTCAAAGCACCCTCTTTGTTAGTGGTTACTGAGTAAGGAACCACAAGATGTTGCAAAACTAATTGAATTAAATAGAATAAAGCTAAGATTTTAAAGGATTTAGACAATCAATAATCATGCTTTCATTTAATTGATGCAAAACTCAACTCTTTAGACTAATATCAAGTGAGCAGTGCTTAATCCAAGTAGTGTGTCAGAACTGCTTGAACAGGATAATTATGTGTTTGCAGGTGAACCAGGTTTCAAAGGCGAGAAGGGGAGCCCTGGGCGAACCACCACAGGGGATCAAGGGCCCCCTGGACTTCCAGGTATATTTTGTCTAAAATTATTTAAATTGACGAGTTATTCATTTCATTAACATGTCATGTTCCTTTCCTGAATGTTTCCCCTGCTGTGCCCTTTCCATTTACATTTCTCTTGACAGGTCCAATGGGTCCCCAGGGGTACGGCAAACCAGGCCCCACAGGGAAGCCTGGATCTCCCGGTGTAAACGGAGCAGACGGTAAAAGTGGCAATCCTGGCATCCCTGGCCAGCAGGGGGGGTGCGACCCGTCCCTGTGCTACAGCAGCATGATGAGGCGGGATTCTTACAGCAAAGGGCCCAACTATTAGCGCACCGCGGCATCACTGCAGGCACCGGCCAGGAACAGACAGCCACTCTCAGGAAGACCTCCTCTTTACAGCATCTCTCTCTCGCTCTGTCATGCAGACAAAACGTACCTCTTCTGGCCACTGAAGTGATCTCAGTCAGAGTCTCCAATGGTGCTTTGTATTGTGATTCGTTTGTCTTTGAACACACCCTGAGGTTTGAAATAGGAATTGGATGCAGTGGATACCTCTCATCTGAGCTCCTTGAACTGTCGTCAGTGTGGCTGGTAAGCTTCCTCACACCGCCCCCTGGTGTTGCTTCACTGCAAGTTTCTCTAGAAGTTTATTCAGACAGCGGTCAGTGGGGGTGGGGGTAGTTTATTAAAAAAAAAAAAAGAACTTGTACGATTGTGAAATGTTGTGCCACAAACTCGCTCCAAAGTTATTGAATTCGATTTCCTCCCGCTGATCAAGAGTGTGTGTTTCCCAAAAAATCAGCCTAACTGTTAAAAACCCTATTTTACATCTTATGCTGTGTATTATTCAAAAGAAGTTAAAATGTTCCCTTTTTTTATTATGTTTCTTGTCCTAATTTGGATGTAAATTGTTTCAAGAAAACAAGCTGACATTTTAATTTAGTCACATTTTATGTCATGCATGGTCCTCAGTCTTGCCTTTTATTACTGTAGCAGGTATTTTATTGTTATTTATGAAAGAGTCATAACTGTGTATGTCAGCATTGACTTGTCTTAAACGGCTTTTGTAATTTTGGGGTTTTTTTTTGTCAAGGTGACTTTTTTGTATGATTCATTTTTTTTCTAAAAATCAGAATTAAAATATCCCTATTGGTTTGTGAACATTTGCACTTTACTTTGCAGTCATTAAGCATGAGCTGTGAGGTTTATTTCCGCACTCCATTTGCATCATTTAAGTTTCCAGTGGTGCTGACCCAACAGGCGCTGGAGAAGGACCATTTCCTGGCTCGCCCACTCGACTTTGCCCTGGGAAACTTGGATGAGTGTGACTCCAGGCCAAGTGTGTCCCGAGGAGACTTCACAGCTCCACTCACCAGGATATCATTTAAAAGAAAACATTACTTTTCTATACCTAAAACATCCATCCATCCCTAAGACTACTTTTCCATCTGAGGGTAACTGGGTGTCTGGAGTCCATCCCACTCTGAACTGGGGGAAGATGAGGATGCAAGTCCATAAGAAGGCAAGCACAGAGTGATGTCCAATTACACACACACACACACACACACACACACACACACACACACACACACACACACACACACACACACACACACAC
>JASSRZ010000014.1:7631421-7659041 GCA_032164315.1 Malacoctenus gilli | reverse complement strand
ACACACACACACACACACACACACACACACACACACACACACACACACACACACACACACACATACACACACACACAAACAGATTTACGACTGTGGGCAATTTAGAGTGGACCAAATGACCTTTTGTACAAGTTTTTGGATTGATGCGAAAAACCACACAAACCAAGGCTAGAACTCATTCGCTTCTCTGTGAGATGAGCGTAGTAACAACTACACTACTGTAGCCATCACCTGCAACTTATGAACTTAAAAGGTCTGTTCACAAGTTAGTTGTGATTATTATAACTACAGTTCAAGTAGGAAAACTAGAATTTTTGGTAATCATCGCTGTTTTTACAGGGTTTTTTTTAAGTGACAGTGATATTGTATGAAGTACATTTAGGGGGAAATATTGTATGAAGTAATGTTGTATGAAGTACATTTAGGGGGAAATAACTTTTCTATGGTCCTCTATTTTTTTAGAGACGCGCTACACATTTAAAATGTTCCGACTCTGCACACAAGGTGTCGCTATGTGGTCGCGTCACGGGATGCTTGTAAATGGCCACTTTCCCCAACACTTGAATTTATTCGTTTTGGACCGTCGCCATTCATTACATGAAATCGTGCTTGATTTTATTCTTATTTAACCAAACATGGTTTTGTTGATGTGTCATTTATTTCAAACGTTTTATTTTCCATGGCAGTAAAGCATTTTCTCTCATATTCGTCACTCAAATCCAAGTTTTTACTAGCATTTGTAAGTTTGGCTATTTCACATTTTGCACAAGATGAACGGTTCTTAGAACCTAATCTATTGTCTTCTCGTTGGCTTCTATTTATTTCATTCATTCAGCTCATGAAGAGTGCACTTGTTGCTTTTAATGTTCATCAAAGTTTTCGAAATCGTCTGCACGCCTAAAAGAAAACGAAGCCCTGACTACAGCTTGGAGCGCTCACCTTATAAACATGCGGGCTTCAGTAAGTTGAGGTGATTACAAGGCTCTGTCATTAGTCTTTCATTCGTTAAGGCGGCCTCTCGGATTTCAAGTGTCTCCTTTTACACTCCCGAGCCGCCACATTCATCATGGGACCGGGTTGAAGTTTTATTGTGGCCGCTTGGAGGATGCAAAAACAAAAGTTGGGTGTGGGATGGACTCCAAAGGGCAACAAGCCCCACTATGTGTTCTCAGGGGGCTGGAAGAGAGGGGGAGTTAAGAAGAAAAAAAAGAAAAATGTGAGTCGAGAGCTTTCCTCTGCTCAGTCTTGACACAGTTCAACACATTTCATCCAGTTGGAAGCTGCAAGTTATTCCTCGACGGTATGGGCGTACCTCCGTTTTTTTTTTCATGGCAGAGCAGTAAGGTGCGGGACGGGGGTCACAGCTCCATAAATACTTGGTGCGCTGGAGGCTTTGGATGGACCCTGGAATAGGACAAAACTGCCGGAGAAACTTTACGCACGGGACGCGTCGATTTTTCTGCAAGTTGATACCTCATTTGTAAGAGGGGGCTGACTGGCGGGAGAGCCCGCTCTGTTCCCACCGTGGTGCCTTCTGGCCGATATGTACAGTCTATGATTCCGTATCGGAACCTCTATAAATTATTTGATTTGGCTCCCAGAGTGCGATGTAGGTCGTCCTCACACCTCAGAGTGAGCTATTCGTCAGGATGACAGTGCTAACACCTTGGAGCCGCACTCTGCTCGGACTGGCGTGGAGCTGCTTGAGCTTACTTTCGTGCGCTCATTGCGGTTTGAATGACAACCATGTGCACTCCAGCTTTATTTACCGGAGGTTGCGCAATCACGAGCGCAGGGAGATCCAGAGAGAGATCCTCTCCATCCTGGGCTTGCCGCACCGGCCGAGGCCTTTCTCTCCCGGGAAGCAAGCGTCCTCTGCGCCGCTCTTCATGCTCGACCTCTACAACGCCATGGCCGTGGAGGAGGAGGGGGAGGGCGCGCAGCCGGGCGCCGGCAAGGGCTACGGTGCCAAGGCTCAGGGGCACTCCAGGAAAAGCTACTACAACCTGCAGCACGCCGGCTACTCCCGGGTGGCGCAGCCTTTCCGCGCGGCCCCGCTGCTGGGCCACAGCCCCGCGCTCACCACGGCGCACGACACCAACTTTCTCAACGACGCAGACATGGTCATGAGTTTTGTCAATTTGGGTAAGTGACATTAAAGCGCCCTCCCACCCCCTTTGCACAGAGATTAAAAAATTAACATGAATAATACACGAGATGCGGGTGACACATAATCCATCTCACAGACTCATCAGTTCACCTAATTTATCATGAAAGAAAGTTATTGGATGCAGGTTGCTGTTCTTTCCTTTGCAGAACACCCCACCCTTTGTACAATAATAATGAAATTATACATGCATATAAGCAAGACGTAAGTAAAGCAATGAATAACCTTCTTTTTTACGTGCTTGCCTTGCTGCTGTTGTCCGTTTAATTACTTGATCATCAGGACTTCACTTGTTTTTCTTTTGTGTCACAGTCGTTCAAGCAGTGTTGCAAATACATTTCATCCCGGGCACGAGGGCCATTTCAAAACCCCTATTTTCTTTGTGTGGAAAAGATGTTTAAGTGTTTTTTGTGCCTCAAATGACTCATAATCTCGTAACCAACATTTTACTGCAGCTCTGTGTGAAATGTGCCAAGCCAGCCTGACATTTTCATCAGTTTGTCCTGCTCTTTAAGATGCAGTTGATCTCTAAAGATTGTGTTTGTTCGGTAGCAGTGACCCTTCACCCTGCAGTTCAGAGCAACTTATCAGATGACTGTCTGACCTTGAGAAAATTGGTCTAAATGATTTCCTGTTGTTAGAAGGGGAGTGATATTGACTGATGGTTGTATCTGAGGTTGTGTCACCCAGAGAAAGCAGTAGCTCCGTTTCTTACAGTTGTCTTTTTGGAAGTATGTATTTTCATATATACCTTGGTTGATGTTTGAAAATCATCCTCATCACATATAAAGTAACACAAAAGTGTATTTATCAGACTGATTTACAGGCTCCCAATTTAATGTTTAAAATTCACTGCAATGCATACTTAAAACATGTTTGCATTGCTGTGTTTAAGGTTTTATTCTCTGAAAACATGTAAAAGTGAATTTGTAGAGTTGCTTGAAACTCTAATCCCTAACCTTGGTCCAAGCCCATCTGTTTCCACTTACCTCTACAGCAGGGCATGTACACTGTCAGCCTTGAAAGCTCTGCTCTCGCTCTGGGGTCTGTCAGTGAAGTGTTCAATGGGGCTCTGTCTTTATTACAGTACACTCAAATATAGCTTCTGACCTCAACTGTTTTAGAAACGTCAGTGTGGCATTTTGTGCGGTTTAATGTACCTACTTTTGACGTTTTCCCCTTTAAAAACAACAGTAAAAAAAAGCACCCCTTCAGAGTCCAACATACACAGCACATTACATAAAAAGCACCTGAATGTAACACAAACACATCAGTCATTCGATCAACTCTCACCATTCCAGTTGACCATGTTCAATCCACTTAATGTGCAACAGGTGAAGAACGAGCACGGCTGCGGCTCACCGGTGAGTGCAGTCATTATTATTTGATCTTTAGCTGTTGGAAAGCTAAATGCGCCATGCTTTCGGTGGCATTTCTGCATCAGATTACCGCCTGCAGCTCATATAATGGAACACGCTCAGTGGGTAAAAGTCAGGCCTGACCTCTGACCTTTTTCTGCTAAGTAACCGCAGGCATCCTCTCCCGATAAAAATATCAGAGACCTGCGATGCACGGTATCGCCGCAGAAGCTGGGACATCCGCTGGCCTCGGCTGCACGCCTCGTCTGTGCTACAGCAGTGTGGGACGGATAAAGTCACTTTTTTGGCACATAGAAAGGATTGTTACAGCGTTTACAAGTGAAGCAATCATCAACCAGGGACTGCTGATATTTTCATACATTTTATAGAGTTTCAAACCATAACAGACTCCCTTGTGTTCCCTGTTCAGAAAATGTACTTTAAAAGGTGTTCAACACTGAGTGGGATTTGTATCAAGCCTTTGGGGTTGAGGGGGTGGTGGGTCGGCTCGAAGTCAAAAATGAGGTCAGGGTAGACGCTGAGATGACGGAGGATCCTGTCTGGTCTTTTCTCTCACTTGAAGAGCAGTCAAAAGTGTTTAATTGAAATCAGCCTGTTTTCTTAACTGACAGCCCATTCATCATGGCCAGAGAATGCAGCAAGGCACACAGTGGAGGGCCTGTCTGGAAACTGCTACCTGTATTCAATTGACTGATTAAATGAACTGGAAAGTGCTTTTGTTGGTAGTCACAATGTTTAGATTGGACCTCGAATGTAAAAGAAGATGTGATAAATTGCTCCGTCTCTGTGCTTTAATGCTGGCTTATTTCCTCTTTTGAGCCACCAAAGCAGCGGTCCAGAAGTTGAACTCATATATTTCATTTTTCAATCAAGGTTTGCTGCCAGCAAAAAGGAGCTTGATCGTAAAATATTTTCTTTCCCAGTGGAGAAAGACAAAGATTTTTCTCACCAGCGAAGACACTACAAGGAGTTCCGATTTGATCTGACGCAGATCCCAGACGGGGAGGCGGTGACTGCCGCAGAGTTTCGCATCTACAAGGATCGCAGTCATGCCCGTTATGACAACATCACGCTGAAAGTCGCCGTATATCAAGTCATCAAGGAGTATCAAAACAAGTAAGTGTTGGAGCTACAAAACGCATGAATGACACTGAGTTACAAATACTCTGCTTACTCAAATAAAGTACTCGCCAGCTGTATTTTCACGAGTGGTTTTTAAAGTATGTAGGTTCATTTCAGTTATATTTTCATTATAGTTGTCATACGTTTAATCTCATTTGTTTCTATTAAACTTGTTTTTACTCAATACCCTCAAAACAAATTTGTTACTTTTCGGTAAGCTTATGTACTTTACTTTATATACTTTTACATGAATGTGTTTCCAGAGAAATGAACCTTTACTTGGGAGTAAAGTAACTGTAATAATACATGAGGAAAATGTTACTCATTCCACCTCCAAATCATGGACAAAAACAGCATTGAATTGTAGCTGACTTTGATATTGTGGCCAAAACTTCTCTTTTTGTACTTCTTTGTGTTCAAAAACAATTGAGATATTTCCTTTCTCCACCCCATCGACAGTGTGTTACAAATTAAAGTGTCCTGGGAAAGACGACCTAAACAAAGGATTCTTTCGTCAATTATTTCTGTATCTCACTAAGCCAAAACAAAACAAAACAAAAAGTTATTTTCTAAGTTACCTGTTAATAATTTAGTTCAAAATTTTGTTGGAAATCGGAAGGGTCGTTTTTGATCTAATGAGCACATTTAAATGAAATACCTATATCCTGTGGATGCCCTTTGATGCCTTAAGCCATGGAGGATAAACAGGCTTGTATTTGACATTTGTTCAGAAAGTCTTTTGTGCGTCTCGGATAAAAACACGGGAGAAGGAATTTGGATCAAGCATATTCTCAGTTATTTGAAATGGTGACACAACACAAAGCAGACAGGGAAACCTTGGCGCTATTTGAAGCTATAAAGTGATGGAAAAAACCTGAAACTCCAATGAACCCACCTGCATGTTCATCTCGGGTGCACATTCTTATTTAGTCATTTTGAAAATAAAACCCTGACTTGTTTACAGCGGAACCTGCGTCCCTCTATCTTGAACCCTGCTTCCCTTCAATCGCACGTCTGCATTACAAATATAGTCCTTGGATAAGAGAACTCCATTAGCAAGCTGGCCACTTATGAAGCTTGTAAGGTCCATCAGTTATCACTCATTTTGTGTTGCTTGCCAAGTCAGCCTGTCTCAGATGGACCCATTGAGGGCCCATATCAGGCAGAGGAAGGGGGGCCTGATGATGGTAGGGTGGATGGGCTCCTTTTTTGGGGGGGGGGGCTCCTGCAGTCACTGTTATGCCCGCCACCTGCCTGTCTTAACAATATTCCGGAAGTTTAAAGCATGACATAGCTGAATACACCAGGGTGCACTTAAAAGTGGGCCCACATTTGCTTGCCAAAAAAGTGTGTGGGTGATTAAGGGGAAGATATGATCCTCCTGGGCTTTGAAAAGGTCCAAGTAAATGGACTCTGCCATCTTAAAGGGGAAGAGCTCAGTTCGTGTTTTCACAGGGCATCCAGTGTTTGAATGAGTGCACGTAAACAGGGACAAATCTCTGCCAAAGCAAAACATCTACCAGGCTCAGTGCGCCCAGTTTATCTCTCTGCAGTTTGGTTGAACTTATTGTTTCCTCCCAAAAAACAGGGCAGAAGATGTCATGCTGTGTACTAAAACTTTACTTTCAGTTTTTTGTTTTTCAGGTGATTAACTTTTGAATCCAAGTTAAAACAACTTTTATTTTGGAAATAAAAAGGGGTTCATGTTTCTGACCACGGTATTGACATTTCATCAGCTGGAGTTCTGCAAGAACGTTTAGTTGCTCTTTCTCTCCTCTCTTCCTGTCATCAAAAATCACTTTGTTACGGTTGAGTAACAGAGTCATTGTTAAACACATAAATTAGTCCCTCCGACTAGAACGCATGAGATCAGACTTCAGATTCTGTTACCCTGCCGAGCGAAGGTTCCATTCCCTGATACACGAATAAGAGATTGTGAATACATTTCAATCTGTAAACATTTTCAGAGAAGCTATTCGCTTGAACTTTTAACTTTATTCAAATGAGATTTTTTTTGGTTTTGTTTTGAAATCAGATAGTTTCCTTCGTCACCAACCTTTAGAGGGACTCTGCTGTGTCAGTAAAAAACATCATTCTTGTGCATTAGAGAGGACAAGACAACCAACAAAAGGACCTCTTTAAAATATATTGTTTTATTTAGCTATGAGTGATGAAAACCTCCGCAGGGCTCCCCAGCAGACGGATAACTACAGTCTAACTTGACCTTTGTATCAGAGCCACACTACATCCTGCACTGTGTTTGAACTCTGCAGCATAACATTAATAGAGAGCGGCAAAAAAATCTGCATGTGAACACAGTTTAGTGGAGGGAAATGAGTTGAAAACACACAGTTCCTCCTGTGCTTTGCTGTCCTCTCACCGTACCTCCTCCAACCACTGATTGAAGCTTTTGATAAACAGCTTTACTCCTGCGTCTAACAGTACTTTAATCCACAGAAATGCAATAGAAACTAAAAAGCATATTTCAATGCAGGAAGTTCAGCTGTGGTGCACTCATAAAGATTAAACCTCATGTTTACTACACCTGCAATAAACACATGAGGACTCTGTGGTCTGCTGGGCCACATGGTTCTCTACACCCAGAAAAACGTCAGAGCGCTGCCACCAATGCAAAAACCGTGAAGCAAAGCCTTTTTTCCACCTGCGTCGGATTGATGCCTTATGTTAAGATAATAGTGAAAATACACAAAAGCTGATATACAAGATCCATAAGCCCAGAAATGTTTTGTGCATTAAGGAGATAAAGTTGTGACACACATCTCACTTCATGACTCTGCAATTTATTTTTTCCAGTTTCTTTTGTTTTTCAACAAAAGCTGTGTTTTTTTTTTATTTTATTTTATCCTGCACGAAATAAGTAGATGAAAAGTGAAAAACCCATTTTCAATGGGACAAATATAGAGATCTCCAAAGACAAAGTCGTATCAAAACATTTTTCGTGACTGTAGAGGTTTGATTGGTTCGGACATCATGGATTTACTTCAAGTGTCCCAGCAAAAGAACAGTTAAATTATAAAGTACAACATTAAATGTAAATGTTTGTGTGATTGCATTTTTGTTTTCTTTTTATGCACTTCAGAGATGCAGAGACGTTCCTACTCGACACCAAGCGGGTGCGGGCGTCCGATGGAGGTTGGCTGGTGTTTGACATAACAGCCACCAGTAACCACTGGGTGATGAACCCGCAGCAGAACCTGGGCCTGCAGCTCTGTGTGGAGACCGTCGATGGCAAGTGATGCTGAATTAATCTGTTTATCTGGAACTTTCCATCACATAACCTTTCCTGACTCAAGACAGCTCAAGTGTTTTGTCCTTAGGAATATGTAAATTTGTGGCTAAATAATGTGGCATATGTTTTGATCAACGTCATGTCTCTATTTAAACTTCAGGCTCACCTTGAACCCAGTCATAAATCCAGAATCTCAACAGTTTTCTTGAAAGGTCGACAGTTTTATTTACATTCTGTTTTTCTTAAAGGACGAAGTATCAACATCAAGTCTGCTGGAATCATTGGGAGGAATGGGCCACAATCCAAGCAGCCGTTCCTGGTTGCCTTCTTCAAGGCCAGCGGGGTGTTGCTTCGCTCCGTGAGAGCTGCTGTTGCGAAAAAGAAGAACCACAATCGTAATAAATCAAACAATCAGCAAGAATCATCAAGGGCACCCAAAGCTGGAGGTTCGTGCAACCACAAGCTCATCAAAATGCTGTTATATTTTTTTCCCCGTCATATTTGGTCCATTGTGTTCATTTTTTCTGGCCCCAATGACCTGCTTGGACTGTCCACCCATGTGCCATTTCTCTGTAAAAGCCATTCACTCCAGACTGCCTTTTGAATAATGTCCGAGCTGCCGAGTCTAACTTTGAGTTGTGTACAGAAAACATGAGTAGGCTTTATATTCTGTTTTAACAGTTTATATCTCTTTGCTTCTATTCTAAAAACAAATGACAATTTCCCCTCACAGCTGGTGAGGATCTTCAATATTTTGTTGCGTGTCCATATTCTGGCGTGTGGCGTGAACACGTCAGGCGTGAAATGCCGACCGCAGCCGAAGCTTTTGGCTTCTTTCTGCTTTTACTTGCAAGAAAAAGAACACATTGATACATAAATTATTTTTAAAAGCATAGGAGCTTTATTCAGTTTCCATATCTGTTAATATATTAGTTTGCCGAGTGACCGATAAATATAATGGATAGCAGCTTATTCCCATGTCAGACAGCAGCGTACATTCCATTCATCATCTGAAGGAATAATAGTGAAGCGCATTTATGGATGAAATACTGTCATCCACGTTTGATTTGCCTGTTTCATGGATTAATGACTCTCCGCAGCTCTGCAGCATCAACAGCAATAACTCCAAAAGCAATACATTTTGTGTTCGTCCAGTAAAAGCAGACGTGCTTTTTTTCTGTCCCTGATAAGTGACCCCTTATTTTTTCAGATTATAACACCAGCGAACAGAAGAAAGCCTGTAAGAAGCACGAGCTGTACGTCAGCTTTCGGGACTTAGGCTGGCAGGTTAGGCATTTCCGTGGTCCTCGTGGCAAAAACACATTGGATTGCACATTATTTGTTCAGCATGAAGGACGGTGTTGGCGTTAAACTGAGCATCCTTTCACTTATTTTTCCAGGACTGGATCATCGCGCCGGAGGGCTACGCGGCGTTTTACTGTGACGGCGAATGCTCCTTTCCGCTCAACGCACACATGAACGCAACAAATCATGCCATAGTGCAAACCCTGGTGAGTGTGCTCTTCTGTGGATTACACATGCGCTTTGTAATAAAATCACTCTGCAGACTCATAATGTTCTTTCCATATACAGCTCATTTAAAGCTCATTTGAAATTGACGCACCTATTTCAAACTGACTCCGTCCTCTCGCTTATAGGTCCATTTAATGTTTCCCGACAATGTGCCAAAGCCCTGCTGCGCCCCCACTAAGCTGAACGCAATATCGGTCCTCTACTTTGATGACAGCTCCAATGTTATCCTAAAGAAGTACAGAAACATGGTCGTCAGATCTTGTGGGTGTCATTAGTGGTGAGGCTTCAGTTTTAATTTATGCAATCCATCGTGGGAATCGCTGGAAAACGCATCTGCTGCAGGTCTGATGTGATGTACAGTATTATGTTAATAAAGTTTTATTAATTTATTTTCCCTTTTTTTATTTCAAAGAGAATAGCACTGAATATTGTGATATTTAAATGATTAGGACAAGAGGTTGATCTTGTTTTACACAACTTATCATGTAGCTCTTATGTCCACTGGCATATATTCAGTCATAGTTACATTTGCATAACTTTCATGAGCAAGTGTCCACTGGAGTAGTTGTGATTCTTCCCCTTTTTGCCTTTTTGTGTCCTTTTTCAGTGTAAAAATGGTAGAAGAAATATGTAGTAGCCTCGATATCATGCGGTTTTAGTCCATGACAATTACAACAATCATACGTCACCAACGTGTACAGAATGGCGTGTCAAACGCGGGATAACAAGATGTGATTAGCACCAACATCATAACTTCACATCATATCACATCATAACTTCACATCACCAACAGACCGTTGGAAACAGTTTAGATCACGTTGGATCAGGAGCGAAGAAAAACACTGACAGTGCTCTAATATAAACCCAACTACCCAAAGCTGTTTTCAAGCTGTGGCCATCTTTCAAGCATTGATACTGTTTCACTTTTCTCAAGCCAGTTTTAGTTTAGTTTTTTTTTTCTTGTACTCACAAGAAAGTTCCGAGAAGCGAATTATTTCAGTCTGCCATTAAACATGTTTATTGTTGAATGTCCACTTAGGAATGTTTTACAAACTTCGTCTGTGTAAATCTTCCTCGTAAACACTGTCTCTCACTTCTGGGATTCCATGTGTTCAGGTTAACATCTTCCTCTGCCACCTGCCATCTGTAGCTTATGTTTGGGACAGATATATTATTGTAGAATGGTGTGTATTTTTAATAAATGTACCACTTCAAACCTCTCGATTTGTCTCTCTTAGCTTTGACAGATTTTCTTGCTGCATAAACTGTAAATCTCAAACATAATTTAAAGTTTTTCCTCTCCTCCAGCTGTTCGTCCTCTTTTTACGGAAAAAAAATCCCATCATCCTTTTGGGTTTCTGTTTGGAGTTCAGCAGATGTTATAAATGCTGTGGCAGGACTTCTATCTCAGATTTATAAATGTTTAAGAAGTGTGATATAAACTTGAGGTCCACCCACACACTATGTTGACAGGCTCTTGGAGAGTGGTGATGCTCGTGGTACATCGCTGGCAGTGAAACAGCGATGTGACCTCCAAGGACAGCCAAAAACAGTGAATATCATCAGGCTGCCAGCAAAAGGAAGCTATATCGTTTCACAGGAAATCCCTTTAAGATAATAAGGAAAAACATACCATCTTTTTGCACCCATAAGTGCTTAATCCAGCAAGGTTTTCTGGGTTTTATGAGCACCATGGAGAGAGTGGGTTGTACTTTTAGTTGTTTTACTCATAGTCCCTAGAGACTATGCTCACTTCCTGCCTGTTTACCCACGAAGAAATTGCAAAGCACAGCTGGCAACATTTCAGGGACGGAAATGATTGGCAGAGAGCTGTTTGATTGACAGGTTGAGCGTGACTACGTTGACGTCAACGTGTTGCGTCCCTGTTTGTTTTTCCCAAGTATTAAAGAAAGGGGCCAACTGCAGCATTGCTAACTGTGAATAAATAAGCAACAAAATATTTAAGAGCCAGTGGGTCATGTAATGTAAGAGTCATGTAATTTGGGGGCTCTGACAGAAAAGACAGAGAATTCACAGAGGATCCAGGAGAAGTGCATGATGCATCATGCTAGTGGATATTTCCCAGTTAATCGCTGCACTTTTAGACATGTCAAATCAAAACAAATTTAGGTCATGGACAAGTAGAACATACTTTATCACAAGTGGTTGGTTAAAATGAGCCTGTATGGCTACGTTGAGTCTTGTAATTGTTGCACCTGTTGCAGCTTATTGAATTGTTTTTTTTCCCACATGCATATATTATTCATATACATGGACATATATACATAGAAATAATATGTCTGGTTTATGCGTTATTTCCTAGAACAATATTACAGATGGCGTCGAAGGCATGCTGGGAACTTGCTGATGTTTCACCGTGGAAACAAACTAGAGACCGCAAACAAAATGGAGCAAGCTTCGCCTGGGCAGAATTTCCGAAAAGTGCAAGAGAAGGTGCCATTTCCACAAAAAGTGCTGTGGTTACGCAGGGATTTTGGATGGGTTTGGAAATGTTAGGGATTAGGTTAGGGATTGATATTTATTTACACAACTGTGTTGACCTTCCCTGAACACAGGATAAGTACTGTTGCACTTTTTCTCCCCCCCTCTCCCCTCCCACTTTTATAACTTTTTTTTCTCTGACATGGCAGAACATTGAGTGACTGTATTTCACTTAATTAAAATCAGTGGCTGCCCTGGCCAGATGTTATGTGCACTCCATCTCGGAGGAGTGTTGACATTCTGTGAATACAAGAGGCCACCTGCTAACTTAACTCTTGGCTTGAGGGGTGATTTGCATTCCTGCGGCCTGTTGCCTGGCATGATCACTCCCACCACTTAACAATCCCATCTACTGTTTAATATCATGGATTCTTGCCAATTCCGCTACATTTCTTCCTTCTCCGTAACGCCGCTGCTCCGCTATGAATGAGCTCCTATTTGACTTCACCTGAACTGCGCGGCCCTCTTGGCGGCGACCTCCTGACCACATGAAACAGGAGGCTAACAATTGCCATACTCAAGGCAGATTAATACTGGCCCCTTCTCCTCGGAGACCCCTGTGGTCAGGAGCAGCCTGCAGTGAGTCAGAGGTGCCTCGACATTCATCAGATCAGCACTTCCAGTGGCCGCTTAGAAAAAAACAACAACAAAGAAACAGGTTACGACCCCTTAATAGTTTACTTTTCATGAAGGGGTTTCTTGTGAATTAATTATGCATCATGCCCTCGGGTTTGTGGTGTATGTCACAACATACTGCTGGCTTTGGGGGGAAAAAGTTACATAATGCCAGGATGTGTTTCCAGGTGCTGATTTTAAGCCTTTTTCCTCCTGACTAATCAAAAACATGTTTACTCTCTTATCCTGATTGTGAAACCAGATGTGCGTGTCAGCAACAGCGAAAATGTTCTTTTATTCGGCAGATGTGATATGTTCATCTGGAGAGGCTCCCCCAGCCCTATTGAGTCTGTCCGTCCATCCAAGGTCTTCATAACTGGACTTAATAGGGCAACAGGAATCATTCCCACTTTTCAAAAAGGAATCGATTTTGCCAGTAAAGCAAGCTGTTTCTCCTGACTGACCCCCGACGAGGCGACGTGGCTCAGCGACAAATAAAAACACACTATCAATGTGACAATCACAGAACAAGCAGCCCATCAGAAGTTTTAGTATCCAGGCATCAGCTCGCCAACTTTTTGTCAAGTCCCATTGACTGGTGGCGAATAAACTATCTGTACTAAATAATCTATGGCCCAGGAGAGTCAAAGCGAGCCAAGGAAAGGGGCTGCAGTCTCTGAATGTGTTAAACAAACAATAAAATGCTAAAGAATCCCTGAGAATTTTGATTTCTTTTATATGCTGTTATGAGAGTAGGGATTGGAAGTATCTCAGTTTCAGGTTCACACCCTCTGCCAATGACTCCTTGTCAGGAGTCATTGGTCATTGGCTGCACCTGTGGTGATGTTTCACCTGGTGGAAATCAGCCCGGCTGGGAACTTATATATTCAATATATTCAATAATCTGACTCCATATGTGACTTCCAACTTCAAGAGGTTCATTTTTGGCTCATTTGTTGTTTTTTTTAATCCAGTTGCTTTAACAGAAACAACTCGGTCTATAAAGAAACCAGTATGCCAAGTTTTGCATTTTAAAGTAATGCCAGCTTTTCTATTTTCATATAATCACCACTGCAATCTGATCTGAGTGTAGGGACTTGTTAACGCTGTAGAAAGTCTCTGCAGATGACAGACTTTACATTTATCATCGTCTTGAACATCAAGTTATAAAGCCTTTTTTATTTTGTAATTGATTTTATGTTTTTTACACGCCGATTAATTTGTTTTAATAACTTCGGAACCGAAGCTCTGAGACACTTATAAACAAATTTTCAGGAACATAATTTGATGCTTCTGAACACATCAGTCTTGGTCCCATGTCTCTTCAACATTCCGTTCCGGATGTACAGGAAAATTAAACGTAACCCTAACCCCAACTATAACCCTAAACCTAACTCTAAAACCCTGACCCTAATCCTAACCCTAATTTCAAATTCTAAAACACATTTTGGCCTATAACTTCTGTATCCAATGTTATAGAAACTTAAAAACGTCATGGTCCCATGTCTCTACGACATTCCGTTGCGGAACTACAGGAAAATTTATTCTAACCCTAAGTGTAACTTTAACCCTAACCCTAACTGTAAACTTAACCCTAACCCTAACCTTAAAACCCTAACCCAAACCGTAATTTCCAATTGTAACAGACATTTTGGCCATTAATTTCTGAACCAAGGGTCATACACACTTTTAAACGTGTTGACAGTCATACAAATTAATGCTTTCCGACACTTCAGTCATGGTCCCGTGTGCCTACGACATTCCTTTGAGGAGCTAAAGGAAAATTAACCCTAATCCTAACTGTAACCCTAACCCTTATTTTCAATTTTAAAACACATTTTGGCCTATAACTTTGGAACGAATGGTCTTAGACACATAAAAACTATTTTTTATTATTAGATGCTTCATTATTTGATGATTCAGAACATGTCAGTCATGGTCCCATGTCTCTACAACATTCCATTCCGGAGATACAGGAAATTTAACCCTAACCCTAACCTGAAATCTTATTTTCGATTGTAAAACACATTTTAGCCTATAATCTCACCACTCTTGTTCAAGGGCCTCTGTCGTCAACAACCACCACTCACGCTGCCATTGTTAAATGTGACATTTTTCCTAATGAAAGGAATTTTGAATTTTCAAAAGGTGCTAAGCTCCTGAATCCTACTCGTGTAAGTCTGTCATTCATTTTTAATGGCATTTTTTTTCTCACGTTGACCTCATCCTTTCATTCTCTTTACAGTGTGTTTAAAGTGTCTTGAGCTGTTGACCATTTTGTAATCAAATATTCCTAGTTTGAAATACAGATTAGTTGTGGCCAGCTTTTGATGACAGAAAAGTTTGATTTCCCCACAAAAATGTTCATAAACTGCGAAACCAAATATTTGCTCTGTGGTCTTTATTGTATGCTTTGTACTACAAAGGGACATGTTTCTTGTTAAGACCATCTCTGACACTGACTGTTACAAATGGTGTGTTATCATTCTGCTTCTAACTTCATTTTAGTTGTTTCACATAATGCATGCGTTGCTTGGTCTAACATGGCAGCATTAATTAATAATTATCATTCATTTAGTTTCATGAATCTGGTGTTTCATCGATTTACTCCATGTTAGCCAGAGATATTTTTCTTTCTCAACGTTTATTTTCAGGGTGTCACCTTGCAGTCCAACCACAAGGAAAGTGAAATTGTATCTAATAAAAATGTTGTGCAGTTTACCTTTTTCATCTCCCCACATATGGTTCTCTTTATTTGCATTCTGTGGGTGGGCTGCAACTTCCATACAGCTCAATCAGTGGCTCTTGAAAGGGAGACCATATGGGTCACATTTTTACACGATGTTTGGTATGACAAGGCTGCAGCAGGACCAGCGAGGAATGTGTCCTCACAGAGGGCAGTGCAGAAACACCCCCTTAAGTTTGCTTGTTTTTCACGTATGCACATTAGCTTCCTGAGTCAGAGGGAAGAGGGCTCTCTGGTTCTCAGAGTTACAACAGCTTGCCTGTGAACTCAACTGTCACTTTCTGTTAAACCTTAGAGTTGGCACCTGTACATTTAAGGTTTCTCTGAACTTCATACACGTGTGAGTGAGTGGGAATGTTTGATGCTCACATCTTTCTTTGCACTTACCAGACAAAATTCGACTCAGTCTGAACTGTTTTTCTCTTATAGTACGTATAAAATAATTTCATTTACAGTAGTTTTTTTTTCTTCAAAATGTAGCCTTTTCTTCCTCAAAGTTAAAGAGGGCTCTGGGTTATTTAAAACTGATTCTACATTACTTAAAGATAATCATTTGGATCATGGCACCATATCATCAATGAGCATTAAATACTTGAGGCACACCTTTAAAAACAAACCCTTTAATAAAGTAAATAATAAATGTTAATAAAATAATAAAGGGTGTGTTGTCTTTTGATGTAAAGCACAATATATATGCAGACTTTTCACTGCTTAAAACACAAAATCACACCCACCGGGTGGCATTCAAAACTCACAGGTATGAAAATAAGAAATGGTTAATAACCAACAACTGAATAAAGCCGGCAACCCCGGTCGCTTCACTCAATGAGCAAAATAAAAGAGTTAAGGTACCATTTTGAAAGATGAGTACTTTTCCTGAATGATTTACTCCTCTCCCTGCAATCCTCGTCCTCTCGCGGCAAAACAGGCTTGGCACACGCTACCACCCCATAGCTCGGCCTCCGTGCGTCCACACACAGGCCTGAACTCCTTGTCCCCATCTCCCACGTTGCCCGAGGTCCTCTGAGCGCTTCCAGGAGTGCTCAGAGTGCTATCTGGGTCCAGTCTCTCGTTATCCAGTCCGACAACGATCCTCTATAAGTCTCTAACGTTCAGCTGAATTAGCGGACGGCGACTTATACAGTCCATTAACGAGCTTGTTCGCATTTGCTGTTGCTATGCTAACCGCTAGCGGCAAACGACAGTCAAAAAGCTCCGAGTTTGAACTTGTCCTCCACCACCACGTTAGCACAGACACCTCCAGTGGCTTGTTGTCGGGACAAACCCACGGCACAGCTTACTTTACTCAAACAAGACAGGCGGACTACTTCCGGAAGCTCTCCCTCTTCACTGTGCACACCTCTTCCCACCCAATGTCTATGTTGCCACCGGTTCGGACTTGACCTTTTTTTTTCTCTCTCTCTCCCTCTCGCAATCCCTCCAGTTACGTTCAGGTACCTTCTCAAAGTCGGAAAAAACACTTTTCACATGCAACACAATCAAACAGAAATATTACTATGTGAGAGCAGTTTTTAAACACAGTAATTACATTTTAAAGCTTAATATTTTTAATGAAAATACAAGAACTGAATTTACCCTTTTTAAACCTATTCATAAACTGAATTATTTATTTTTTAAGGCATCCTTATTTTTATACTGGCTACAAAAAGCTTCTTCACTTGTGGGACTTTGCATGCTCTTCTTCCATGTGTCGCCATGAAAAACATCAATCTCCCCAGTTGGGTTTTTTTTCTTTAAGATATAAATGTGTCTGACATGCCTAACAATGCCTGCTCTCTTCCTCTTGCACAGGTGTGTTTTGTTCTTTGTTTGCTGAACAATTTATGTGAGAGAGCACATAAAATAAAAACAAAAATGCCAACCTATGTATAAAATATAAGGCTGTGTCTGAGGCCAAAGATGTGTCTACCCTGCATTACTAAGGCAGATTTACAGTTTCACTGAGGTTTCAGGTCTGTGTTTATGACACAGCTAAAACAAGGCACGTGGGATGAATGCAGGCATATCTGTGGCCAATTATGAACCATGAGGTAGAAAGGAAGAAAAAAAAGACAATTTCCATCACCATTAATGAGAAAAAACATGTTTATCTGTTTTCAAATTAAAAACACTTGGAAAAAAAACAATGCCCTCTTTTGCCTGTGCTTTCAAATTGAAAGCAGGGAGCTCGAGCTGTAGCTAAGACGGTGATCTTTGCCATGCTGTAGATCAGCATTTACCTTTTTTAAAGGCAAAAAAAGCAACTTTGTTGCTTTCATTTTTCTCAAAAATTGATTTTGAAAATTTAAAATCAAGGTCAGTTTCATTCAGTTTTGTTTTTTATCCTGTTCAAAATTTATATATTAGGTAAATTTTTATGAGTGAGCCCAAATAAAAGCATTTCAGCTGTTTCCAAGTTTAAAATTTTTCATCAGTAAGATCAAACACATTTAAAGAAACTTTCACATTATGTATTAATTTTGTTATTTGGTGACCACATGAATCGGATTGGACTTTGCGTATTCAGTAAACGGCGTCGTAGACTCAGGCAACATTCTGCTCAGGTTGCCACAACTTTCTGTTGAACCAATGAAGACAACAAAATACCTTTTATTTAGGAAATGAATGAGGTGAATAAAAGCCAAATTGTCTGACGTTCTTTCTATTGGATTGGAATTCATTTGCTCTGACCAAAGAAAGCATGTGTGTACTGTGTTATTTTCTGTCAGTTAGAGCTTATAATGACCGGCTGGTATCTGATACTGTCTGCCTGAGAAGGTGCTTACTTAAAGAGCATGCACTTGAGAGTGGTCAGAGGCTCCCACATGAAGTTCGTGAGGTTTTCCAAAGCATATTTAGTCTTTATTATAATTCACAAGAGTAGGAAATGCAACATGTAATGTTTCTAAAAAATGTTTTATTGTTTCCAAAACTCAAATTGTATTTTCATGAAAAGGGCGTGTTTGTCTTTGGCACACTGCTGTTTTTTTGTCCTGCCGATCTTCTCGCACCTCCATGAAAGCAATGAAGAAAGGTTGCTGTTTCTAATTTACAGCTGAAAGCACACAGAGTTGTCAACAGGCACAACTTAACCCCGTTCACGTGTATTCTGGCAGCTGTAAATTTCACCGTGAAATTCAATTTCTCCCACCAAGGATAAGAATACACTGAAGGAAATCTCCATGTTTTATGATCCAGCTGTGAAGTCCTCCATGGTACAATATAAAAATCTGCACAATAAATATCTGGCTGCTTAGAGACATCCGCTTTAATGGGGCTGTGACAAAGCGGCGTGAACTGGTGCCTGCGTGAGGAAGGAGTGATTTTGTTTTGATTGTAGCCCGCTGATCATAAACAGATGCAGATTAAAGGGATTAAAGTCTGGACGTGAATGGAAATGATCCACAGTGCAGAGGAAGGAAGAGAGCAGAGGAAGGAATTCATCTGAATTCGTCTGAAATTATGGTCCCAAGTCCTGTGTATGTTCCTGTGTGGACACAAATGCGTCAGTGACTTTTGTGACTAAAATCCACAGGGCGCTCGGCAGTGTGATTACAGTGAGGATAATCTGTAACACACATGCTGTCTCTGAGGGGAGCTGTGGAAAGTTGGCTTGGAGTGCTCAGCCCTCCTGAACAAACTATGGAGTAAGCTGCTATTTTTATAAAGACTTTATGTTTTACTTTGACAAAAAAAAAACAAGTGCTGAAGGTCATTTTTCTCTCCAAGTACTTATCTGAATGTCACATAAGTGAATGTAGGTGGTGAGTTTTTTCTATATGAATGTGTAATTACACTGTATGTTTGTTCACTACTGCTTTGTGCAACATGCCATCTGTATGATTGAGCCTCAGATGCATGCCATCAAGCACTGTATGGCTGCAGGACTGAGAGTAATCACTCTGATAAACCCTTTCATCTTCCCTGTGTATGACAGGCAATGTCATGATTATTGCTTTCAGTGCAAGGCTAATGTGCTGTTCGCTCAGCACCAGGACTCCCTTGTTGTTACAGTTCAGCTAAATCCATGGTGGAGAAATTGAAGACGGATGGAGGATGAAAATTGATTTAATCTGGTTCCTGCTTTCTTTCTCCCACTTTGTTTTCAGTATGTATCTAAGAGCTTAAAACCCCCTTTCATGCCACGCCGAAACCTGTACCCTATAAAATGCTGCTTCTCACATCTGTTTCTTTCTTAGCACCAAACGAGAGAACAGTCTCTTTCTTTTATATGTGACTTCCTTCCACGCTCACAGATACATGGTGACATTCGCTGCATTGGATTCCATTTATTATCGCAAGGCATTTGTCTTGTGCTAAGGCACCGAGACCCGCATGTGTAAAAACATATTGTTCTCAGGAGAGGCTAAGAAACGAGAGCAGGGACGCCCCTTTTCCTGTCAGGACGTATCTGTTTGCCTGATCTCCCCTAACTTGGACACTCAGCCCCTTTGCACAATTCACTCCCCCTAAAAAATCCTCTGAAGGTCCTGCGGTTGCTTCCATGTGTTTGCAACGCTGTAATTAGGCTGACTTACCGTTTTGTCTCACTTTATTGTTCTACTTAAGTTGATTGATTAACAAATGGGACTTGTGATGAGTGTGTTCGGGTGTTCACAGTGAGATACCACAACATGAGAGAACCTTAAGTTCTACTGACGATACATTTAGTTTATTTTTCTTGTTCAACATAAAAACAGCATTTGTTTCAAGGCAAGCTGCGATTAATCATATGAGCTGTTCCTGGATAATACTGTGAAACCTTGCTCCTCTTTCATGCTATCCTCCACTTGAAAATTTTTTCTGCTCACCTGCATCACATTGATTCCTTGGAGCAGAAAAAGCCCTGAAGGCCAGCTCTTTAAAGCAACCATCCTACAGCTGGTTTCTGTCAAGATAAAACCAGAGCTGCAAAGTTTTCTTGAAAGCAAAAATGTTAAAAGGTCAGTTGGGTTTAAGTGATCGTTGCACTGATTGAAAACGAGACGTCCGAGTACGTCACCAAAGAACAGAACGCAATCGATAGCTTCTTTTAAGGTCACCAAACTTATCTAATGGTGATGTTGGGTAAAGTTGGAATAAAATTACTTTCATGCCTATTCTAAGCTGTAAATGACTTGTGTTAAGGACAGGATTTAAAAAAAAACTATGGCTGGTAAGTCGGAATGGCAAAAGGTGTTTTAAATGTCAAATTTAACTCCTGCTGTTAATGCTGAGGTCATAATGTTGAAGTAACAGTGAGAAACAAGCACAGAAAGGCCACGGCCAGCGCCGGACCCGGAACCCCTCGCTGTGAGGTGAGAGTGTCAACAACCACACCACCACGCAACCTCAAAGGAGTTCAAATTAATAGAAATTTGGGTATGTTGCGAGTCTTCTACTTCAGACTTCTCTGGAGCCTGCACGATGTCCCCAAGAGAACATGAACAAGTGATTAGCTGCCTTGTCCTGAGAGGGATTTCAAATTTAGGGGGTAGCGACTGATAGACATCAACCTTGAAGTCTGCTACAAAAAAGGTTTTTTCAAGGCCGATCCCCCCCTTCCCTGAGCGAGCAGTGGAGGTCTCTCATCACGGTGCAGTTTAGTGTGGTGAGATGGTTGAATGGTAGGACTTCATTAAGCTCCTCTATTGTTAACATCTGGGTGCAGAATGGCTCTCCGGCTCTGTCTCTCTCTCTCTCTCTGGTAAATGTTGCTCTGGCTTAACAAGGGATTTTATTACACCACGCAGTTGACATTGGCATCAGTAGCACGTCTGGCAGTGAAAAAGCCCTCAGAGGGTTAGGTCACAGGAGATCAATCACAGCAGGCCCAGAGTTTCCCCCAAAACCTTTAATTGCGTGCGGGACAGAGGGAGGCGAATGTGCATTGGATTTCGTTGGACTTATACAAACAAATCTATCGGCTGGGAGACATTTCAGTGAGGACTGTTTTAAATACTTTCCTAAGGAAGCTCTTAACGCAATTCTGGACTTCACTGCAGTCAAGCAAATTTTCCCTCCTTTCATCCGTTCGTGTCTTTCCTGCACACCCATTGTCATTATTTCATCTTATTTTATTTACAATTTCTTCCAAAATCTTCCACAATCTCAATCAAACGTACGTCAAAAATCTCCCATATCACTACATTTCCCACTTTGCTTCACACCACCCGCCCCCTCTCTCTCTATCTCTCTCTCCTCTCCCTGCCAGAGATGTGGTCTCTATGGAAACTGCTGAATCACGGCTCCAGCCTCCGTTGCTGCACACTAGTTCAATCTCCTAATGGAGCCGGCAGTCCTCCATCTCTAAGGCCTGCATCTCCCTTATTAACTCGCTGTGGTCTTTGGGGCAATCAGCGGAGGTTGTCGTCGGAGGTGCAACCGGCAGAGCAGCGGCGGCGGCGGTAGCAGCAGCCTCTCAGATGGGTAACGTATCCTCCACGGTGAAGCACTGCCTGAGCTATGAGCAACTGATCGAGGACTACCCGTGGCTGAGACGCTGGCTGCAGGAGGAGAAGGTGGGCGTCGTTTTGATTGTTTCTAATCCACCGCACATGCTCCACCACATGACTCCCTCCTGACAGGGAGGCAGCGCGGCTGCAGCCTCCAGCGTTGCTTATATAATGCTCATCCACAGTCTGAGCAAGACAATCGCACATCACTTCAGTTTCTCCAAACCTCGGTGAATTCATGCCACGTGACTTCAGAGTGATGCTTCTGTTTACCTGTGGCTTCGTAGCATTATTATTGGACCGTGATCTTAACTTGACGAGTGGAGCTATTATGTCACACCTGTGAGTTATTTGATCACCTACACAAAGTTTAATTCAATAGATCGTTAATTTATAACTGCGCTTTTATCTTTAATTGATTGTTTCTAAAACTGTATATCACCATTACTCATCCACAATAAATCCACTTTGATTAAATCAGTTTTATTGTTTGGACACATTTTTTGAAAGAGTAAAAAAGGGGAGTAAAAGGGGACAAAAACCAAACCTTGTAAACCTCAGCAATGAGTTCATGACAAGATGTAAGAAAACAGTTAACAGAGTTGTTTCATTGTCATTTCACCATAAAGTTAGTCACCCTGCATTTTCTTTATATTTTTTCCTGAAAGTGAAATCCGAATATAAATAAACACAACTAAGAACATTTTTGATTTTTGGTTCATCACTGAAAAACAAAACAAACCAAAAGAACTCCTAAAACTTTTGACACATGTGCCTCTTTTAAAGGAAATCCAGGATTTCTCTGCTCCTTCCCGGAAGAAAACAGAATAGCGATTAGCCACTCGGCTGGGTGGTAAATTTCTCTGTCACTCAGGTTGACAAGTTAGCTGAATAAATTCTGTAATCTTTAGTCTCTCCTGAGGTTTTGCACTCTAGACCAACAAGGGTCTGCTCTTTAAAATTATGAGGTTCAGCATAGAAAGCAAAAGTACCCGGAGCCTCAGAATATCCCCTGTGGTTTGTGCGGAGTTACCCTCACCCTTGTTCCCAGCCTTCAACTCCATGACACATCCCCTGAGCTCGCTTCCTAATGGCGTGACAGGCTTATGTTTTGGCTCTCAGGTTTCATACGGCTTTAAGGTAGAGCTCTTCATGTTTAGAAACTGACATGTCAAGAAGCATCCTGTGCCAGAAGATGGCTAAAATTTCAGCACTGCCTCGTGGTGTTCCTCATTATTTATCCTTCTTTTCCCCCTTTTTTCCCCAGACTGTTACTTGTTGCAAGTTTCCAAAGTTTGTTAAAATTGTTGAAGTGGGGCCAAGAGATGGGCTTCAAAATGAAAAGGTACACTCTGTCATTTCATCCACATTTCTTATTAATATTTATAGACCATCTTGTTTTCTGCCTTTAGACATCTCGGAAAGCCCCCCCGTATCTTGCATACATATAAGAATTCATAACACATGGATTGGGTGCCATAATTGCTGGGGGCATATGTTTTGCGTTCTCTTTGAAATTGAAGAAGAAAGATGACACGGCTTCTGGCTGAGTTAGTATGCCACAGCTTTATTATTACCTCAGTGCACACCAGTGGTTTTACAGATTGCAGCAGATGTGGGAATCATTTTCAGCATGTTGTGAAAGCTGCGAGTAAACGTGAACTGCCGCATGTCAAATATAGATATTGATATGAAGTGCATGCAGCTGAAACAAGTAAAACAAAACAAAAAAAAAAGAGCCATGCACATAGATGTATTCATATCTGCTTGTTGCTTTTCCTATCTCGAGTGGAATCAAATCCAGAAAGAGCTGTTTCGGTTTCATTGTCCCACAGGAAATTGTTCCGACAGGGGTGAAAATCCAGCTGATTGACATGCTCTCAGAAACAGGGCTGCCTGTGATAGAGGCCACGAGCTTTGTCTCTTCAAAGTGGGTACCGCAGGTAATAACTCTTCTATTTGTGCAGCAAAAGACTGGTGAGTGATTTATTACCCCCCCTTTTTTTTGCCTGAATGAGTAGTGAAGACTGTCCGCTCTTTTAGGGCCTTTGTTGGATCCACAGAGGAATTTGGAGACAGAAACATTTTGTATCCTCTCCTGAGACACTCTGTTATAAATCAAACCTCTTTCTGCAGCTTGAAACACATAAGCAGGTTTCTTGTTTTGTTCATTCCAAAATACATGAAAAAAACAAGGTCTTCATGCAGTGTGAACTGATTGCAACGAAAACATTGATGCAGGATAGTGTGTATTTCCAGAAAGGAGTTGACGTTCTTTTTTTTTGTTGGTTTTTTTTGACGTCATGTTTATTCCCTTTGTTCAGATGGCAGACCACAGTGAGGTACTCAGAAGAATACGGAGAGTGCCGCATGTTCGATACCCTGTTTTGACCCCCAACATGCAAGGCTTTCAAGATGCCGTAAGCATTCATTTTCATCCTGGGGTTCAGGTGGACGCTACATTTAATACTACAGTATATGTAATTCATCATATTCGCTCATGCCTGTCATCCTGAGTTAATTGTTGGCACCGCATTTGTGGGGTCCAATAATTGTTGCTCTTACATAACTGTGACTCTGACAGAGTGCTCAAAACAGTCCATTTTCTCTGCTCCCTTTTTTCTCTTTTTTTCCTTCACTTAGGTTGCAGCTGGTGCTACTGAAGTGGCGGTGTTTGGGTCCGCCTCTGAAACCTTCAGTAAAAAAAATATTAACTGCTCCATCGATGAGAGTATGCTGAGGTTTGAGGAAGTCATTAACGCTGCCAAAGAACAACAGATTCCAGTGCGAGGGTTCGTATTGTGGACCATAAATTGTCCTTTACAATGACAAAAGAGATGTTAAATCCTTCATGCAACCTCTCATTTTACACTTGTTGCTTTCATTTGTCACAGCAAAACAGTAGAAAATAAAAGACCAGTTGAATGTACAACACATTTTATATCATAGAAACACAGTATTTGGTAATGATACCCTCAGAGGCAAGTTCCAGATGTTCAGGAGGTTATACAGTGAACCACAAATCCAGCTTGGCACGAAAGCAAATCAAATACAGTTAGTGGATAAAGATGACCTGCTATCATACATGGAAAAGTAAACCACCGCAATGTGCAATTCAAGATCTTTATATGATGTGAATTTATTCAGGAGAAAGACAACAGCAGACCAATGACTCAAAATCAGATTTTAGTCCCCAGTTGAAACTCCTCAATCACAATAAACATGATAATTGAAGATGATATCTACTGATTTGTTCACAATATTGAGCAATGTCAGTAACACAAATGACTACCAGCAAATAGAAGAAAATAGAAGTACATTTTTTTGTTTGCTTGTAATACAAGCCAAATATGACTTAATGCTCAATGTTCAATTCTTGTAGGAGCGCTGATGTTGGTTATTTCTTTTGTTATTTGGCTGTTACTGCAGAATATACTAACATGCTAGCTCCCTACAGCGGAAATAATGTTCGCTGCAGTTTCCTTGCAAAATTGTTGTCATTTAACCTGCTTGGGCAAATGATCATTCGGTAAAAATACAAAATTGGTTGAAATTTGAACTGTTTCTAGTCGAGCAGTCCTTCTCAAAATGAAAAGCAAAACACTACTGATATCAACTAACAGAAGGACCTTAAACATGCTGTTTCAGATATGTTTCTTGTGCCCTTGGGTGCCCTCACGAAGGACACATTGATCCCTCCAATGTTGCTGAGGTGAGATTATCAGCAAAACTCACAAACTCAGCTAAATATTTCCATGCCGTGTCTATTTGATCAATTTTTCTCTTCAAGTACTCCTGACCAGCATTGATGATTGTGTATTTATTTCATTTCATCACCCTTCTCTGCCTTGTTCCCACCATTTTCCAGGTGGCAAAAAGATTATATGAGATGGGCTGTTACGAAATCTCTTTGGGAGACACCATTGGTGTCGGAACTCCGGGTTCAATGTTTGAGCTGCTGCAGAGGGTGGTGAAGGACATACCTGTCAGTGCGCTCGCTATCCACTGCCATGACACCTATGGGCAAGCGCTACCCAACATCCTCACTGCACTCAAGGTAAGAAGTCCTGAACACAACTAATGACGAGAAACAAATTAAAAATATGATGTATGCGCTCGAGACCATTTTCCCTCAAATGTTGCTGATATGTTGTAATGCAAGTGAGTGGAGAAAAATCTGCATGAGCTGTTGGATGACAGGAAGAGAGGGACCCTAAATACTCTGACAGGCTTCAGTTGGACTGGGGTGATAATCAATAAATCAATTAAGCGCACGATAAATGAAAATTAACTCGATAATTTTTTTCCAGCCTTGATTTATCGCCCTGTGCATGCATGTATTTGTTTTCCTTGTCTCTTGCCTCCAAACAAGGAGCATCGGTCTCAGCACCTGGGCGCGCTTGTGGCTTAGCAGGATCAAATGTGGGGAGTGAAGTTAGTCATTCAGGATCTTTGTATCTGTGGGAGAAAGCCAGCTGCAAGCAGCAAGTGAGCCTTGGGAGGAGAATGGAAAAACTTTTAGCAAAGCTGAATGCTATTGCCCCGGTGTGGGAATATCTCGGCTTCAAGCCCAATGAGCGAGGTGGGGAAATAAACACAGATGAGCCAGTCTGTTGACTCTGTTCCAAAATTTATTGATTTTAAATTTCTGGTTCTGGACATTGTAATGTTAAATAAAGGTTTAATTGTTGCTTTTAAAAGGGTGTACTTTCATTCTTATGGTATATTATCATTGCATCAGTGGTTATTTTGGTCTCAATAATGTCGACAACAATATCTATTTCTCTGGAACTAATGAAAGGATGAAGAAAAAGGCAGGGAAATGCCAGGTGTTTATTAAAAAAAGGATACACTTGTGACAGGAGGACTTAGGTTTAATGATAAGGGAAGCTGTCCACTGAAAATAGACTCTTCCAACTACATCTGCTTCATTCTCTGTACTTTCGTTACTTTGGATTCAGGAAGCTATCAGAGGGTAATGACTGAAACTCTGACGGAGGCATTAAAAGTCAACTAAGTTTGTGCATCATTGACAAGATAAATGGATCCCAAATATGGGGTGGCAATGTGGATCAGTGGTTCGCTGTGTGACCTCCAGGGAAGAGGACCTGGGCAGTATTCGTGTGGGACCTTTCCTATGTGGAGTATAAGATGAGATGGAGATATATTCTCACTCTTTCCACATACGATTTATTCATTTTGACTCAATAGTCATATGGCACTGGAATAAGTTTATTTGGATATTTGAAAGGTCCCTGATTTTTTTTTTTTTTTATCCTGTCAAACGCTTGAGACAGCTTATAAATGCTGGTGGCATCTGAGGAGGAAGCCTATGTACCTCAGTGGGAAGTATATACAACATCTCCACCTCAACAAGCACAAAATAGCAATGCATCATCCTCCTTGATCCTCTTCTTCACATGTTAAACTGTTTGACAACTTCACTCTGCTTTCCAAGTGGCTTGGCAGGCCTGCGGGGCACCTTCGCCTTCACGTGCACATCCCTCTTTTCTCATGATGCACATGAATATTCTCGTTGAGAGCCACTGCCGAGTGTGGATATATGCCTGACCTTTGAATAAAGAAGTATTTTTTCAGCAACAGAAGTTATCACAGGTATGATTTGTCAGCTAATCTCACAAATTTTTGCAGCTTTAAATGTGCATTGTCACTCTGATTGGAAGCTGGAAGAAGAAAGGCAATTATTGTTGTTGTGATATGTATGAAATTCGGTGTGAACCAGAATCCACCCCTGAGCTTTATTTACAATGGAGCAGGTTATGACATTATGAATGTGTCTTGTGTGTGTGTGTGTGTGTGTGTGTGTGTGTGTGTGTGTGTGTGTGTGTGTGTGTGTGTGTGTGTGTGTGTG
>JASSRZ010000014.1:7610686-7630243 GCA_032164315.1 Malacoctenus gilli | reverse complement strand
GTGTGTGTGTGTGTGTGTGTGTGTGTGTGTGTGTGTGTGTGTGTGTGTGTGTGTGTGTGTGTGTGTGTGTGTTACAATGAGACACACAGAAAAGTAGGGACCGTCAGTCAACGAGGAAGAGGGGCATTAAGCAACATGATCTGAGCCTCCCCACAAAGCAAGATGATTCACAATCTGCCTGCTGCAGGAGAAAAACACCCCACAGTCCAAAGAACCTCCACAAATTTTGCATTTCACATCACAGTGCCCGTGCAAAACCGGGAATGATAGCAACATCGTTGGGTTTTGGGTCTTGGGTTTTACATTTCTGCGAGCCATGGAGCACTCCCCACCAGTTAACCTGACTTACAGTATTTCCTGGCACAGCACGCAGGTAATGCAGATATGGCTGTATCAGTTCTCCAGAGCACATTGTCACTGCAGAGGAGGAAGCTCATTGGGGGTTGGGTGGGTCAGCAGATGTGAGGGGGGTCAGCACAAAGGCTCACCTATTCGATGTCTATTGGACAAAGCAACAGGGAGTGAGGTGGATAGAAGGGCCCCGGGGGGCTCCTAACTCGTCTGTCGCAAGGCTGTTGAACTCCTTGACAATGCTGCGCTTAAAGCGGTGGAAAATGATCCTTTCATTCGCTGGATGCTGAGCGCATGATGAATGGTGCTGCAGCTGCGGAGCCGGCCCCACAAACACTGTGTCTTTAATGGGTCCATGAATAAAAGGTGTGCAGAAAATGGTTATGCTCTGTGACTTTCAGTTTGTATAACTTACTGTGTGATTGCTTCAGCAATTCTATTAATTCCCGGTGCTCTTGTTCTTTGTCACGAACTGTAGCAAAGAACAGGAAACATTTAAGTACACTGAGTTGTGCTCACTCAAAAGATAACACTATGATGCATATATTCCCAATGATATGTTTGATTGTGAATATCAGTCCATCTATGTTCAATAGCATATTACTTTGGTGTCAGCAGGAGCTTTCCTTTTAAATCACTGAGCGACAATGAAATGCTTAAATTCTCCCATAAACACACATATTTTGTAAGTCTTGTATGTTTAATAATTACTGGAATATAACTTTAGTAAATTGGAAAGCCTCTTATCACACAACTGAAACACACGGCTTTTTGATAGCTTGATAAACTTCTGTGGACATGATTTGAACACAACAGGTACGGCTTTTGCTCGAGGTGATTGCTGCATACAAACTGACACAAAACACAACAGTAGCACCCAAAGTCACACCTCAGTTACTCATTAAAGCTTACACTACAACATAAGATGTTAGTTGATGGTAGATCAACTGCTTGAGCACAAAGTGCCGTATAGTCTCACCTCAATGACTGCATGAAACGCTGAGGCAACTTGAACAACTAATCTTGAAAAACAGGCAAAATCCTTCTGTTGGCATACTGCAAAACTTAGAAACATTCCCCGGTGGCATAAGCAGAATATTTATTGTGAATTTCATTTCTGATACTGTGCTAAAAAAGGCTATCACTCACTGATGCATCATTCATAACTTTCTTTGCAGTCCTTTGGGACATGACAACAACCAGACTGAATATTTATGAAAATGCTTTCACTGAAAAGAGTGGAAACGATCAGAAGTTTGATTCACCCAAATTTAGCATATATTCTCTGCTCCATGAAGAGCTGGAGCACGGTGCTCTCGGGATGCCCCACGCTGCTGATGGGCAAAGACGTTGCTCCTAATTTTGAGTGGCAAAGAGAGACACAGACAGAGATGGTGAGGCTCCTGGGTGGATCGTTCTCCAGGATTTTCTGTGGCTGCCCCTCAGCCACAGAAAATAATAGCAGCTGGGGATATTTAGCTCTTCATTTGCGCACCCATAAACAAGAAGGAAATGAAAGATTTTATCATAGTTTCTCATTGCTGTTTGCCACAACTCCACACCACCAGCAGAGAGAGAAATTAATTCCCCCAGTGCTGTCAGCCCTGAGTCACCTCTTTTGTTCCTGATAAAGACATTCCTCTGTCTTTGTACCTTTTCTCTTTTTTCCTCTCCTCCAGGAGGTCCGGCGCGGGGTGGGGTGGGGGTGGGGGGTAGGGGGTGGGGGTGGGGGCTTTGTTAAAAACCTTCGCTGGCAGCTCACACAATGACAATATATATACTTAGATTTCACAGACTTGGCAAGGAGAAATATTTTTTCCTACCTGAAATTTCAGTGCATTGTGTAGTCTTGTGGCTGGGGAACACAGAGCGGCCTGTGTGGACTCACACTGGCGCTCTCCTCTCACAATGATGTTCATCTCAAGTGTTCACGTTCGTCTGTGTCTGCATGGCAGCGGTAAACATCCAGAGTAATAAGAAGTTTCAATTCTAACAGAACTCCTTTATGTTGGCCTCAGTGGCAAAGGTTGATGGAAGGGTATTACTTTTAAACAAATGACCAAAACGATGGTGTTCTGACCACTGCCAATGAGGTTATGTTGTGGGGTGTTTTTTTGTTTGTCTCTCTTTTCGCAGGAGAACTCGAAAAGTCCTTCATGGGTTTTAATAAAACTCGCACAAGGTGTTGCCTGAAACAAATGAGAACATTCTGGTGGCGATCCTGCTGATCCAAAATGATAAAGCACAACATTTCTGTGGTACCTTGTACTGTAAGAGTGTATGGCTGTAAGAGGGAGAGTTTAGGCTGAAGAGTTAGCAGGTGTGTTGGTGGAGGTTTGCGTTCTTTGAGCACCTTAAAAGATTTTCTATAATAATGTTTTTTAGGTTTTTTCCCTTCCAGCATTAAAAATATCGATTATCAAATCCTGTGATGGCTGCTTATGTTCAGATTAATCTGTACTTAAGTGTGTCACAACAACGAAAACTCCAAGAATGTAGTTTTAAATGTTTCTTTGATACAATGCTTTGTGCCTGCATCAAAGACCACAAACTAACATAATGAGTAAAAACCAAAAGAAAAAATAATGAAATAAAGACAAGACAAAGTGATGTTTTATGTTTGTAAGAAAAGGGATGCTACAACACTGGAAAAGACTGATCTCTATTAATCCATGCACTAAGCATGACCTTAATGTTTCACCTGGAACTTTTTGTATAATTTCTATAAAACTTTAACCAAAGTATTTCAAAATTGTGTATTTTGCTGATTCCATAGAATAAATTCCCTGTTTTAGAGTAATAAAATGTCTTTTTCTTCAACAATATCTTTTTTTTTTTCAACCAGACCACCGGTGTTTAGTATCCATAACAGAGTCTTTCACATGTTTTAATATTTGAGGTGGTTGGTTATACATTGGTGACATTCAATGACCCCTGACAGTTGTAGAAAAGATGAACGACATGATTCGCTGGTTTAGATTGTATGCTGAAAGAAATCACAACATGAAGGTGTCGTTTATTTATTATCTAATGTTTAAATATCTCCTCGCTGCCTTTCGATGTCTGGGTTTTTGGTTTTTTTCTCATTGCAAGCTTATTCAAGCATTCCTGGAAAGAGGTGATATATGTGTCAGCATCTGTGACAGTTTTTTTAAGCCCCCCTGGTTTATATAGTTGTGGGTGAAGCATTGCTGCTTCATATCCTCCTCTGAATACACACTCTCCCCTTCTGTTTCTGACGCAGTTATAAAACCAAAATGGGAACATGTCCATCCTCGGCCTCGTCCACGCCGAGTGTAGAATATCAACAAGCTTATCCCAAATCATGCGAGCCTAAAAAAATGCACTGTGTCTTTACCCAGGAATGCATTGTTTTTACACAGCCACAGCTCACTGAACGTGGCTTTTTAACATCGAGCGCACATCTGGTTTCTGAGCAGTGTTAACCTAAGTGAGCGTTGGCAAACGTGATCTGCTGACCACCAAATCCTCCGTGATTAGTGACCAGCAGCGCTGGGCATGCTGCTGAAGGGTCTATTCTGTTTCCCTTTCGAAACAGGACGCAGAGGACTCGCGGCTTCGCGAGGGGGCAGCCACTGAAAGTGAGAGGACTGGCATGGCAGGTTGCAACTCCGTGTTTATACAACAAAAAAAAATCCTGCCTCGTACAATATCCTGCTCTGGCTTAAACCAAGGTCTGGAAATCTCGTGCACTGCACACACCGGAGCAGATCTCCTCCTCTTCCTCCTCCTCCTCCTCCTCCTACCTACCTCCTCCTTTCCCTTTGCCAACGCAAACAGCAATTACAGCTGGCTCACACAGACTCCTGAAAGAGGTAGGCTTTTGTCTGGAGGAAAGCAACCAATTAGCAACATTGTTGCCCCCTAAAAAGCCTGGGAGATTCATTTAATTTAGCCTGCTGGGATGGATGGGCCCCCTCACGGCCCGGTGCCACCGAGAGAGCAGCGTGTTAATGTCGTCTCACTCCATGATCTTCTGACTTCTGGGTCCGCCACAGAAGCTCATGACAATCCCAGCAGTATTAAGGAGAAAGCATCCCCTAGCTTCAGTCCCTAATAACAGCTCTGATGTGTTGTTTTTTCAATTTAGAAAGCAACAGTGAGAGTTTTGTCGTTCCGTTGTCTGTGCATTCAGAGAAATCATCAGCATGCTTCAAATTGAAAGACAGAAAATATCAAAACAAAATCTGCCCCGCAGCTTTTTCAATTGTTTGCCAGGTAGTCCAACATGAGGATTTGTTGAGGAGTATCAAGTGAAAGCTCGTCATTTATCTTCATACGGATAACAGATATTTTGTGTTGTAGGCAGTGAGAAATAATACAGTGGGGGAGAAGAAAATGCATTTCACCTGTCTTCAAAAACTGTTTATTTTATGCAGCCACTGAGCCAAACATGTGTCAAGTTAAACAAATGTGAAATTGATATCCCGTATGTTATTACATTCCTGTGTGCACGGAAACTGAACAGAAACCTGTGAAATCATGCTAAAATATTACTTTTTTGCATCCGCATGAGTGTGTGTGTGTGTGTGTTTACAATTCCTTGGCGTGGTTGAATGGACTCTATTCTATCCATTAAAAAAAAAAAGGTCCCGATACAGCAGTGAGAATTGAACCCCTGGTTTGGGGGTAGAGTCGTGCTGGTGTAAACACCAGTAACCAGGAGAATAAGAAGCACATGAAATGTCCTGTTCAGCATTTCTAATGTTCCTCGCAAGGCTGCGATTTTGTGGTGCTGGTGGTTTGAGCTGACAAAGAGGATGACTAAGCCGAATTGTGGGACATTCTGTGCCCACTCATCTTCAAGCCTCCTGCCCGCAGTTCTCCGAAACAGCTGTAAAACACAGCAGCGGCCTGGCAAGGTGTGCTGCACCCGTCTGGACAATCCCACAGAAACAAGGAGCTTTGTTCCACCACCTGAGGGGAAGCTGGCGTTGAGGCGCTGAATGTCTCTCTTGTTTTTTCCTTGCAGATGGGGGTCTGTGTGGTGGATTCGGCTGTGGCGGGCCTGGGAGGTTGCCCCTATGCGCAGGGTTCATCTGGCAATGTTTCAACAGAGGATGTTCTCTACATGCTCCACGGCATGGGCATTGAAACAGTAAGTATGTCTCCACCAGTGTGCCTTCCACAGGCCTGCTGTATTTTTCCGTCTGAAATCCCAACCGAGGAGACCAACAAAAACTTGCACTATCTCCTGAACTCAGTAACATAAACTGATCACCCAGCAGACACACTCTCCTTTGTAAAATGTTTATTTTGCAACTTGGTTCTACAGCAGTGGTTCTACAGCACTTGTGCAAGACCCCAGTGTCACTCATAGGCTCCCAGGAACAATTTATTTAACAATTTCTACCCCTGCTGGCGGATGTTATTCACTGCAGCTCAGCTTTTCTTTCACCTGTTTCACCCACAATCCTCTTTGCAACTACGTAATGCTGTGAACTCTCTTGCAGGGTGTGAATCTGGCCAAAGTGATCGAAGTGGGTGGCTTCATCTGCGGTGCTTTATGTCGCAAGACAAACTCCAAGGTTGCTCAGGCGAGTGTCAGGACACTGTGAAGAGTGTCTGTGAGGAAATATATTTATCAGTGTGACTCTCTTCTCCTCCAAAGGTGCTTCCCCTGTGCCCGCACGTTTGTCGCCTCTCCAATTTATTGTTCCTTTTGTCTGGCATATCTTATCTGCTGGAGTCATTTTTTGTATTCGTTGCCCCAGGGACCAGCTGAATGCAAACATATTCTTTCAATGTAATGTTAACTGTGGATGTTAATGCTTACATAGTTTTAAATGGAAGCGGGCAACAGCTGAAATTGAACTTGATAAAAGAGGCGGTTCCTTTATCAAAATCAGGACTCACTCAGTATCGTTGCTTCGTGCAGTGATGCACTATGAATCCATGCTGGACTTTTCGGTTTCTTTCAACTTTATCGTCTCAGCTTCGAGAAGTGAACCCACTGTAGGTCGGTGACCTTTATCACTCGCATAGCTCTGTGGCCTTATAAGATTAAATCATGGAATAAGAATTTAGACTGCTTTGGCTCGGAGCTGCAGTCAGTTTATTATCAGAAGAGGTGACTGAGAATCTGCTTATGCACTTTAGGTTTCCAAAGACCGTCTGTGCTTTTTGCAGCCCTCAAAATCTCACAATAAAAACGACTTAAAAATCAGGGTCTATAAATTTGCTTGCCAAAGATTAGTTTATTTTTTAAACATGACATATGCTACTTTTTGTAATAGTCATCTTTAACTGTGAAGTGAAATGTATTTTTCCATGTTTCGTCCTGCGTGTACATACCTCTTTATCGTGGTAATAAAGTGAAATGTTTTAAACTCAAAAGCAGTGCAACAAAAGAAGATTTCCTCATCATTGTTGGGACTCGGGTCACGTCTGCTTCCTGCCAGTTAAGCCAGTTAACTCCTCTCATCACACAGCTCGGCCACCCAAATGAAAACTAATTAGCAGGCCAACAGGATGCGGACTGGGACAGGAAAACACGACCGCAATAAACAGATGCGGGTGAGTATAACCACATTTGTGAATGAGAATTCAAAGTGGAGATGGACCAGAAGGAGGAGGCCGGAGACTCACCAGTTGAAGCAGAGAGAGTTTATTGAACAAGTACCAGTGCTGTGAGAAGGCATGTGCATACTGAGGCATACACTAGTGTTCTGCCCAGTGTCCTCCAAGGTTACTACTTTTATAGAGTTTAGACAAAGACCAAACAGGATACGCCACATATGGGTACGGCACAAGGTTTCTAAGTGTTCGTACATCTGTGAAGCGTAAATCCCTATCTGTCGCAAAATAGACATAGTGGCACCACTGTGTGGGTCATAGTGACACCAAGGATCTCCGCTGGAGCCTGTTGTTGTCTAAGATCAGCGCCTTCATCATCTGGAGACACGTGTCAATAGGCTCAACTATTACTGCAATCAGGGCTTGGTCCTTGGGCTCACCAGCCCAGAGTTTATGGTCATAACGTCATGTTTGAGCCTCTCTCTGGAGTCACAATATGTTTGCCATTAGCTGAACTGAGTAGATCAGTTTTTCACTGACAATTTGCATAAGTGTATTAATGCACAAGTTTAGAGGAAAACTCTTCTGCTGGTTTTAATATTTGCCCTCCTCACACTTCAATCTCCCCTTGGGACCACTGGATGGATTGAAATGATCTCCTTCTGCCTTCTTAGTTGTTTTGCCTTCACTTTTCCAGTCAGCAATTGTTTCTAAGAACGTGAAAAAAAATCCCATGATGACATGGATTCATTGCATGTTGCACCAACAATCCAGGCTGCCGTGTGTGGTGATGTAATGTTATGGGGGAACGTTTTCGCGGCACACTTACTGCCAGCCGAGCATCATTAAAACCCAACAGCCTGCCTGAGGATTGCTGCTGACCACATTCTCCTTTTATAACCACAATGCAGCCATCCTTCAGTGACCACTCCCCCGGGGATAAAATGCACAACACCAAGCTCAAACCATCTCATACTGCTATTGTAAACTTGAAAATGAGAGAACCAGACCCGACTGACCTCCACAGTTACCAGCTGAACTGGAGAATAGATGGACTGGATCGGCAGGCACCATGTGATTCCATAATTGTTAGTTGAGTAAACAATACGTAGTGTCAGTGAGCTTATTTATAAGGTTTGCATGTTTGAGTTGAATTCTGCTGGTGAACTGAAACACATCCAAATGTCATGCCTATTCTATTAAATTCCAAGGTAAATGTAATAGTTTCCATAATCCAAGAGAAATTATGAAATAACTAAAAAAAATGTAGCTTTGAAAAAACAAATGTGTGCATTATTTGTTTCCTATATATTTGGACCTTGCTATTACATTCTTTTGTTAGAGAAAAAGAATGAGGCAAATCAAAATGAAGGACAGTAATCAAGTAAGAGGAATGATTTAAACAGCTGCTAGAAATACTCACAAATATGTGTCACAGCTGTCTCATATATTTCCCAAAGGACTCACCACCACTGTCAACTTGTTTGTGTTTCATTAATCATGAATGCTTGCATAGCGGTTAAAGGTTCTTCATCATTATGAAACAGATGCATGATTCATAGCTGTTCTGACACACTTCACATAGAACAATCCCTACTCTCTCTCCCCTGTGTTAGCTTCAAGCCCTCCTACAACACAGCTGTTTGAGAGTCTGGTGATTCCATAGAGTACAGCATCAGTAATCCTCACCTCAGCTCCTCAGGATGAACGTGCTGGAGTGGCACAAAACTTTACATTCTTCTTACAAAAAGTTACTTTGCAGATAAGAAAAATTCCAAAAAGGTATCTCAAACCAAACAAACTCCTACCCTGCCCCCTCCCTCTTCCATACATCCCCCTAATGTTTATGTCCTGCTCCATGAGTCTCATGTTTGACTGTTGGCCTCTCAGCTGGAATATTTTGGCCTCCAACCAAGGAGGGCCTTTCCAACGTGTTTTTGCAAGTGGCTGTGTGTTTCCTTGTGGTCACAATGTCTATGTGGGTTTCTGTTTCCTCACATGTAAGTGAGGTGAATCTTTCATCCCAAGCAGCCTCTTTCTGAAATTTCTCCCCTTTATTCTTTTCCTCACACAGAAACATTGCCCGTCTGTTGTGAGATGAAGACGGGATTGTCTGGTGGGACCTTAGAAGATTTTCCAAAAATAGCTTGTTCTGAATTGAACTTGGCACAAACACAGCGTTTCTATTTCCTCTGGTGGCCTCCAACCTGTTTCCCTCTGTAAGACACAAATTTCTAATAAAAAACAGTAATTGATTGGTCAAATAAAAAGAAGAAAGAGACATGAGTTAATGATAAAGATGCTTTCAATCATTCCAAAAGAGAGCAACATTTGACTAATTTTTTTGATACTGTGCCTATCACAATGCTGTCATTTTGTGTTCAACTGAAATACAGACACAGCCAGTACAAGTCAATCTCTTTCACTTGGAAAAATCTGCAGTGTAACCTTTCATATCCACTCGTTTTGATTGTGGGGCTCTTTATGCTTCCCCACCACTCAGACCTTGTTGTCCAAACTGCGTGTCGACAAGGTCAGTAAAATGAAACATATTACATCCATCATTTCCTCCCTCTTCACTGTCTGTGTGAAAAGCTTGGAATAGTTTTTTTCATTGCTTTTCCACACGTTCTTACGTCATTTATGTCGCAACAACTGCCCTCAAATACGAGAAATATTCGTTTTCCTGTCGTCTTTGATTCTGAACTTGACCAAGCTTTGACTTGAAAACAAAAGCTTCAATTTACTTTCATTAAACTTTGTTAAACGAGGCATTTCAAAGAAGCAAAGGCAGTCAAGTTTTAATCTTTTCTTTTTTCCTTTTAATCTTCCACTTTTGTCTCGACTGGATGGCTGGGATTTCAGATGTCTTTTTCTAAGGCCACTGATCCAACAGCATGTCTCCACAGACTTAATGTGCCAATTGCTGAAACTTCAGATGTACTTCCGTTTTGTTTTTAGAAACCACATAATAGTTCAGCAAAGACCAAAGAGAAAGTGCATCAATAAATCGGCAGGAAGGACAACCGATAACACAAAGCAGTGTCACACATCAGGCATTGTTTTGAAAAGGTGTGATTGATTGGTGAGTGGAAGATGAATGACTGAAAACCCCAGACCGATTCTTTAATAATTATATTTCATTTAATTTAGAGCTCTGAAAGCTTTAAATGGTCTTGGACCTAAATACATCATAGATTTACTCTTTGAGTATAAAGCATCCAGACCTCTCAGATCCTCAGAAAGACTGTTACTCACGGTTCCCATATTGAGAACGAAACAAGGTGAAGCAGCTTTCAGTTACTACGCTCTGCATCTTTGGAACCAAATTCCAGATCATCTCAGGACTGCAAACTCAGTCACTTATTTTAAATTAGGCCTCAAAACTATTTTATTTACTCATGCTTTTCAAGACATTTAATTGCAGGTTTTCCTTAAAATAGAATCACTCCAAAAGTTTTTACAATTTTCGATGTAAAGCACTTTGAACTGCCTTGTGTACAAATTGTGCTACATAAATAAACTTGACTTGACTTAATTTAATTTTATAATAAAAACATAAATTCCAACCCATGTCAATAATTGTTCAAACACTTTTTCATAAATGACTTTTTTCTGGATGTTGAAATTCAATTTTATCTCTTCTTTTCAGGATCCTAGAAGACAAAATGAAATCATATGCATTGGAGTCATTCAGTACAGTATCAAAACAGTTTGCTACATCATGGTGCTTCATGTTCAGAGCATCTTCCTGCTCCTCTAAATCTGGTTGGTCTGCCATCATCTGCAGACAGTTGCGAAGCCTACAAAAATCTGAAGAAGCTCCATTTGAAATCATTGGAACACTGAACAAAGTCTCTTTCGTCATGATCAGTTATGAGAGACAGCGTTACATTTCACCTCCCTCAAGAAGCACACTGATGTTGATTGGGAGTATAAACTTGGTTAACTCACTTTGATTCCTAAATTCTAAATCAGGCCTCTGCAGAACACAGAGAGCACAGTGAGGGAGATGCCTCAGAGAGACAAAATTTCACAGAAACCTCTTGGGTGGTTGGTTCCTAGCGGCAGCATAAGTAAATCCCTATGTCTTGTTGCGCCCTTAAGCAGACATGACTCCGTCTCTCTGTTTGGCAACTTTATTCGTCCCGGCTCGACATCAGTTATTTTTCTTTGCGAAGCAAAAAAAACGACAGCCCTGTGCCCCACGCCAGCTGGTGACGTCACACTTTACCTCTAACCTCTGTCCAGAAATAAAGCTATAAAGAAAATAAAAATCGGATTCTAAGATATTTTGATTACCTTTAAAATGACAGAAAATGTAAAACAATGCAGTGTAAATTAAAAAGTAAATGTTTTTTTTCTGGGTCTCAATACCCTCCCCCACTAAATAAAATGTTACCAAACATTTTCTTAAGCTTTTTGCTGTGGAACACTTGATGAACAGGTAAGTAAACAGGTTTATATGACACACAGAACATCTCTTCAGTTACAGGATGATGAGGTTGTATTATCTGAGCAGTCCATTCTTCTTTTTTTTTTTTTCCCACAAATGTCTCTCGTGGCCACAGTACAGGATCATATAGTCCATTAGTACATAAGGGTGCATCGTCTGAAGACGCATTGGTGGGCCCCCCAAATCTTCACAACTGGGACAAGGAAATTACCATGTACACCCAGAACCGTGTATTTACACATTTTCTAGCCATGCATTCAACAATCCTATTCTGGAAGTGCGTATGCTACTAATTCTTCCTTTCAGTATGTATCACACTACTACATCAACTCCAAAATACGAGCACAGTATCCTCACTGTCTGAACTTATTAAAATAAGTGTTCAGCTAACGTGGTTTTTTTTTTGTTTGTTTTGTAATGTGTCAATTAACTAACCACCTTTTCATGAACAGGAACTCAGGAAATCAGGAGTTAACTAACTCGCTAAATCGTGTATGTGTGGATTTCTATTCGTCACCAAAACAGGATACATGGATTTTGATCTGATTTGCAGGTCGTGGCTGGTGTCAGAGGGCTCTCTCACACTGACAGGGCAGAACTTCAGCTGGTGAAAGGTCGGCTGGCCTAGCTGGTCATAGGTGTAGACACGCCTGGGCTGTCGAACTCTCTTCAGCCTTTCCCTCCACGTTTCAGCATAACACTGCTCATCCTCTGATGTCTCAGCGGGAGCGCCCCTCTTTTCCTCCACACCATGTAGCTCCTCCAAATGTTCCTCTTCAGAATGACTTTCAGGTGTATGCGTCACCTCAGGTCTGTCTCTGGGCGTTTCAGTCCTGGGGCAGAATTCTTTCACTTCTGCATGTCTCACTGGTGTCCACACATGAAATTCCTCTTCACTGGAACTGTCTATGTCAGCTGGGTAAGTGTTGTGTTTGGGCGTATGTTGTCTTCCTGTCCTATGTTTGGTTTTGTTTCCACTGTGTTTCTCTTTCAGGTTGGATTCAACTGTTTCAGGCTCCTCAACCAGGTAGGGGCAAGGAAGGAGAAGGTTTCTGTGTAACACATGTCTTCTTCCAATCTCTCGCAAAGGTTCAACCACATACACAGGACTATCAGGGCTTTTCCTTCCCTTGACAACATGAATCACGTCTTCCCAGTAACTGTGCAGTTTTCCAGTGCCACCTCTGGGTGTGAGGTTTCTCACCAGGACATGATCATCAGGTTCAAGTGTAGAACTCCAGGCATGCTGATTGTAATTTTCCTGTCCTCTTTTTGCACTTTTCTTCATAATCTGCCTTGCAATGGCGTAGGCTTCTTGCATGACTTCTCTCCACTTTTCAGCATAACCAGTCTGTGACCGGCTTCTCTCCTCTCCTTCCTTGGGGAACATCAGGTCCATTGGTAGTGTTGGTTCATGGCCAAAGAGAAGGAAAAATGGGAAGAATCCTGTTGCCTCATGCACAGTTGAGTTATAGGCATGGTCCACTTTGTTGAAATGCTATTTCCACCTTGACTTTTGGGACTCCTCTAATGTGCGCAACATTCCCAGCAGTGTTCTACTGAAGCGCTCTGCAGGATTTGCTTGAGGGTGGTATGGAGAAGTGCAGGAGTGTTGGATACCACAATAGTCTTGGAGCTTGCAGAAGAGAGTGTTTTCATCTCCAGCGTCTCTCTCTGGAGGATGCCATCACCATCTATCTGTAGACGGGGCCAGTCCCCGAGAAGTCGTCTGACACTTTCATTCTCTGTCAGCTTGTCTTTGTGTTTGAGATGAACATGTGTTTTTTTCAAAGTCACTACCCTTCTTGTGACCGGGTCTGACTTTTGAGCTGCTCTTATGTCGTCTGCTGCAAGAGGCTGAATTGGTCCTGAGATGTTGCATCCTTCTGGCAGCACCTCTTCATTGCAGGTAACAGAAGAGATCCAATTCACTTCTCCTTTCTTGTCCACATCCAGTGCTCTACCAATACATTTGATGGTTTCCTCTTGATATTCTTCGGTGCATTCTCTGATGACTTCCTCAATGGGCTTCGGTCAGCTTGACAGGAAGTCTGCATCCCGGTTTGCTGTTCCAGGTCTGTATCTCAGCATGAACCTGTACTCAGCTAACCCTGCCACCCAGCGGTGTCCAGCTGTATTCAGTTTCGCTGACATTGTGACATAGGTCAGGGGATTGTTGTCACTATAAACCGTAAAGTGAGGTGCGTGGAAGAGATAGTCCCGAAACCTCTCTGTCACAGCCCATTCCAGCGCCAGGAACTCTAATTAGCCTGAATGCAATTTGTAATTCCTCTCTGCTGCTGTTAAGTTCCTTGAGAACACCATCTTGACGTTGGTACAAAACTGCACCCAGACCATCTTCAGAGGCATCCACATGAAGCACAAAGGGTTTCTCCAAATCAGGGTATGCCATGACTGGTGGGTTTGTCAGCTGGTCTTCTATAGCCTTCTATAGTGTTCAGCTATAGCTGAACGACGGCCCTGTGCCTCGCGCCAGCTGATGACGTCACACTTTACCTCTGACCTCTGTCCAGAAATAAAGCTATAAACAAAAAAATACAATTCTAACATCTTTTGTTTACCTTTAAAATTACAGAAAATGTAAAAAATTGCAGTGTAAATTAAATAATAAATGTATTTTTTCTGGGTCTCAACATACTCACCATATCTTCCTGATAGCAGCCAGAGGCATTATCACATCAACTTTGACAAAGAGCACAGTTGTGACGGCATGAAGTAAATATTCTGGAAACAAAAAATTGCAGGATAACATTTTCCATATATTCGAAATGTATTTTTTGCCAACTTTGAAATAAATTCAATGATTTAAGCCGAGTGGAAAGATTGTCAATATAAAAGGAAATTTACCAGAAGATGGTGTGCGAACTTTCGCAGATTGATTCATTTCAGGTGGTTTTAAAGCGGCATCACGTTCTCTGCAGGCACTGACTGAGATATTCAACAGGTTTAAAATGCTTACCGTAGAAAAGTCACAGCAGCAGGATGCTGAGGATACTTACTGAAGTGAGATCTGTTGTAAAAAAAACATCATAAATCCTGTTGCACGTCACCAGATCGTCATTGTGCACTCCTCTGCACGTACACGGATGGTGGAGCACGGTGCCAAAAGTGGCCAGGAAGGCAGTTTTGCATTCAGGATTTCCACCAAGGAGGAGAGCTGGATTCATGCAGGTGAAACATTCATCATCTTGGGGGTCAGTGGAGGTGCACTGTGCATCCTTAGCCCTCCAGCATTTACCCGGAAGCTTGGAAAGTTTTTAACAGGCCCCTGTGACAGCAGAGAGATGCTGTTATGTGTGGGCAGAAGGATGGATCTGTTCTCAGCCTCTGTTATCCAGGCATCCATCTTTTTCAACATTCATGTTCTAACCCAGTGCCTGACTCTTCTCATCCGACCCTTCTCCTTATCTGATCTCCTGTTCACACTCAGCTAATCCTCTGCACATTTATCACTCACACTGCTGCTCCGCTGTCTTGCTGGAGTCTCCAGAGTGCACCTCGTATGTTTCTGATTTTTCTGGTGTCTCTGCAAAAATTCTACCTAACAATAACCTCTGCTTCCCTTGGTAACCCAACGAAAAGGTGGAAAACAAAGTATCACAACAAAGGGAACAAATAAAAAGATTTTATGAACAACAACTTCCAGTGATGTATATTCTAATAAAATGCTGTACTCTCGAGTAAAACATTGAATCCAACCTTTTGACAGATGTGTTTTTTAAGAGGACAATTTTTCCCAAGACTGCCAAAGTGGAAGCTTTTCTGCTCCTTTACTGGCAATCAGTCCCCATTTTTTTCCTTTTCTTTTCTTTTCTTTTTTTCCCACACCCATTTCACAAACAGCCTCTTCTTTCAATATCGCGGCCAGAAAACAGTCATCTGAAGATCAACACGTTGACATGCAGTATCTTCAAACGTATTCCTCTATCTAAACCTTCTGTTAAACCTCCCTGTCATCCAATCAATCACTTCTTATTGATTCAGACCATCTTCTCATCTTCCTTCAATAGTGAAACGAAACGTCTGGAGACAGGACTGTTTTTCTCTGCTTTCCTTCTTATGATCATCAACTCATTTTCACAGGTCAAGAAAAACAAATTCTATCTTTTGCTTGCAAGCGCAACAGAGGTGAAAAGTAAAAATAGTATTTCTTGCATTCTCAATAAAACAAAAAGAACATTATAGCTGTAATAAAGGTTTTTTCATTCAAAGATGCATTATATCAACACAATTACAAATCAATATCAATACTACATAAGTAAGGGAAACACAATTTCGCCCTCTTAACTCACTTTAAAACTGTGCAATTATGAAGATTTCGCTGTTCAAACAGTAAGAGACATGAGATCTTTTCAATTCAATGCATTCCCTGTACTGTCCAATCAGCCTTTGTTCATGCATCAGACCTACTTCGGTAAACAAAAACTTAATTTCACCCATAAATGCGTATCTCAGGTTCGACGGAGAGTCATGCACCTGGCTTCTGGAGGTATTGTGCTGCCAGCACCTGTAAAGAGTCACAAAGCTCTTCCTCACACCCCGGCAGGGATGGAAATCGGTCCAGCACGGTTTGGATGGTCATGTTACACCCATCTGTACCTTTTATTTGGCAGCCGCCATCTTGAATAACACAAACAGGAGAGGGGAGAGCAGAAATACAGGATTTCCCACTAGCCGGCGTGTTGTTTTTCTTTTTTTTTTTTTTGCAACAGGTGTTTACCATGTGCTGGGTGCTCCGATGGTGGCATTTGTAAAGGCAATTTATGTGCTCATACACATGCAGATTAAACAGATTCACTTTCATGATGTGATGCCCTTTTTCCCCCCACAACAGTTTTTTTTTTTGTTAAACACAAAAGACCATTTTATTATCTCTTTATGTTGTTATAGTCGCGCAGCTTTAGGCTGTTGCCTGTTACTATATTTGAGCCTCACTCAAAGATGTGCAATTCAATTTAGATTTCCACATGTGCTAAGCCTCCCAGGAAAGGCAATATAATGCTGCTATATAGTAATAAGGACAGAAACATGTCCAACCCGAACAAATGGAACATTTGAAATGCGACTCTTTTACCCTGGCAGATGCTGCTGTGAAATGCCAGTTCAAGCTTGCATAGATCTGACATGCAGGTCTGAAGTGTCACCACACAGTCAGAGGCAGAGGAGATGTTCATGTTGAATATCTGAACAACAACAATCCCTAAAGAAAAAAATAAAGAACATGGCAACACTTGCATTGTAATTTAAAATAACAGGTAGCAAATGAACATGTTTCAATCAATTTCAGTCCATTAAGCAGCATTTTATTTGGACATTTTGTCACATTGGAGACTAAATTGACTAGAAATCACTGTCAGGAAAAGTGTGGGTGAGTAACATTTTCTGTCTGACTGAACATGTGTTTCAGATTAGAGGCTAGAATTACATCAGCTGTCAGAACACTTTAGGATGTTTTGACTGAATTGCTGCTATTTCAGTCTGAGGTCTTTTATTTTTGGCCACAGTTGACCGAGACTCACCCAATAGGATTGCAGCTTCCAGGCATATCAGTAGCATCATTGTGGCTCCCTGAATGGCTGTGAGAACACAAGTGGGGCTAATCTGCCCTCCATGTCGGGTCCCTGGTGGAACTGGGATTCAACATCCACTGTCAACAGGATGCAACACATTTACTGGAAGGTGCAGCCTCCAAAGCGTCACAGATAAAACAATCAACAAATGCAACCAAGAGAAACGAACAGCGGAAACACAATGAATCCTCCAAACAAGGACCAGAAAAGCATCTCAGAAACACAGGAACAGTAAAATTATATTTTGGTGATTTTCCACTGAGAAAAAAAAAATTGACTGCTTCAACTTACAAACATCTATATACCAACAAATAATGACAGAATGTTCCATCGTTTGCAATACAAATTTTTAAGATAAAATAATCCTGAACAACTAATGAACGACTTGTTGACATTCCTGGAACGTCCTGTTGTTGCTTCTTTTAGTGTGTTTCTGGAATATAGACAATATTTGCAGAAAAAACCTGAAGAAACAAAATTTATGGGACACCAATACCAAGTTTGTTACTGGTTGCCGCTTGTTTCCTGCGCCCCCATGTGGCTATTATTATTGTTGTTGTTGTTATTGTTTAGTCCCACACAATCAAATTTAATTCGATGATGTCACAGTTCAGCAGCTGATTGAAAACAAAAGCATGATTGTGTTACATCATTGAAAGAGCCAGGAACTATTGCTACACAGTCCGAGCTATTTCTGTCAAGAACATTTAATAACAGTTCATGTAAATAAAGAAAGCTTGTAAGTTCCAAAACCACTGTAAACAAGAGTTAGGGTAATTAGGATTTATAAGAATGAGAGCATGATGAATGCTTCATTCTTTGTAGATAACAGAGGAAAAGAAGCACAGACTGACAAACAAAAGCAGAGGTTCCAATTATTGGATTAATCACTGCAAAGCCCCAATGTAAGATTAAAATTAAAAAAAAAAAACAACAACCCAAAAACATCCCAACCAGAGAGGTAATTCAGGTGTTTCCATCACATTTCTACACAGGACCTCGACTGAGCATCACCTGCTGTCCTGGAGCATTTTACACACTGCAAACGGTTCTAACATTGTCATAAGAAGATTTAATTCTCATTAAAAAGTCGCTTTTATGAACTTTTCATGAGTTTTAATGAACTGATTTACAGGCCGCTAAACCAATTCCACTGTGTTGTGCAAAAAACTATTATTCACGTGCTTCACAAGAAATGTCCAGAAGCCTCATTCGAACCTCAGTTTTCACCCATCAAGGAAGTAGCAGCTGAGGTAATTTATTCATGAAACAACGAAACCCAGCAGATATGAAATTACACTCAAAAACATCAAGCAAAGATGGAAATGACACAAAGCGAATGGAAACATTTATCATCACAGTACATCAATATACAGACATATTTGAATGTAAAAGTGAAGCTAATTTTTAAAAATCAATTTAAGAGGTCTTCACTGGCTGCTCCCATTTGAACTCAAATTTAAGAGCACATGCATGTTATAAATAATATTAAAAGGAAAAAATCTCATATGATGGCAAAAAAGACAATGTCGAATGTGTGTTCAAAGCTGCGCTAAGAATGAGAACATCAACTCAAATTGTTGATCACACTGCTCATTTTTCTATTTACAGGTGGTGTCCGATGGATGATCCTAAAGAAAATGCTAGTTCTTTGAGAATCATCTGGAAGGAAAGCATTATGATGTAAACAGAAAAGGCCATAGTCTCACGGTAAAGCGGCCTAATGGCCAATATAACCCTCTGGAACACAATAAGAACATTGGCAATGGGAAAGATTACAATGCAGCAGAACACGCAGTAACTGTGTGATTTTGCACGATAAAAGACATTCATCTGTAAGGCGGAACATTCACAGTCAGTCTGCCTGAACTATTTTCCTTGATTTACTTCTAGTTCCTGGGAAAAAAAAAAACTTTGTCTCTCATGTTGCTGAAATTAATATTACAAAAACCTCATGATGCATTTGTCACTGTGAGACAATGCTGCTTCAGAGGACAACAGCTGACGTCGGGACAGTAAACAAGTGTCCTGACACCTCTTTGAAGGGAACGATAGAAAGAGAACCTGAATCTATACAATCGTGTCTGGACAAAAGTGGCTTCAATCTGAAATTGTGACTAAAATTGAATGAATTAAATAACCTTAAATCTGAGAAGATTACCTGGCCCCTTCCCTCCTGCGCTGTCCCTGTTTGAGACAATTCCTCTCTGTATTTCTGAGAGTATCAACAGAACACAACAGGAGGAAGCTTTTGTGTTATCGCAGGCCCCCCAAAGTGAAACGATCTTGCTTTTTACATCTGAACCCAATTTACCTTCTATCTTCAGGTCAATACTAAGAAAAATTCACTTAACCACAAATGTTGGTCCCCAATCAATGTTCATTCCCTTTTGGAACTCCATTCCTCTGATGATCTCCTTCACCAAACATTTCACGACTGTTAGAGCCCCTCTTTCTGGTCGGAAAACTTAAGCCACTTACAAAACAAATCGACCATGACCTACAAATATTTCATATTTGATATATTCAAGTGCTGATATCAGCACTTGCTTAATGTCCCAAAAAGCCTTATGCATCTTGTCTGTCCACTCAACCATGACAGGTGCGTCTTGCAGCGTCATA
>JASSRZ010000014.1:7595167-7610586 GCA_032164315.1 Malacoctenus gilli | reverse complement strand
TGTGTGTGTGTGTGTGTGTGTGTGTGTGTGTGTGTGTGTGTGTGTGTGTGTGTGTGTGTGTGTGTGTGTTACATCATTGAAAGAGCCAGGAAGTATTCCTACACAGTCTGAGCTATTTCTGTCAAGAACATTTAATAACAGTACTTGTAAATAAAGAAAGCTTGTAGGTTCAAAAGCCACTATAAACAACAGTTCAGGTAATTAGGATTGATGAGAATGAGAGCATGATGAATGCTTCATGCTTTGTAGACAACGGAGGGAAAGAAGCACAGACTGAGAAACAAAAACAAAAACAGACAGATTCCAATTATTGGATTAATCACTGCAAAGCACCAACATGAGATTAAAAAAAACAAAAAAACAAAAACATTCCTACCAAAGAGGCAATTCAGGTGTTTCCATCACATTTCTACACAGGACCTCACTGAGCAATCGACTTGCTGTCCTGGAGCATTTTACACACTGAATACAGTTCTAACATTGTCATAAGAAGATTCAATTCTAACTAATTAGTCACTTTTATCAACTTTTCATGAGGGTTAATGAACTGGTTTCCAGGTCGCTAAACCAGTTCAACTGTGTTGTGCAAACTAACATTGTTGAGGCTGGTTCACGGGCTTTACAAGAAACGTCCAGAAGCCTCATTCAAACCTCAGTTCTCACCCATCAAGGAAGTAGCAGCTGAAGTAAATTATTCATGAAACACATCATAATCCAACAGAAACGAAATTACACTCAAATGCATCAAGCAGAGATGGAAATGACACAAAGTGCATGGAAACATTTATCATCACAGTACATAAATATACACATAGATTTGAATGCAAAAGTAACGGTAATTTTAAAAAATCAATTTAGGAGGTCTTCACTGACTGCTCCCATTTGAACTCAAATGTAAGAGCACATGCATGTTGTAAATACTATTAAAAGGAAAAAAATCACATATCAAGGCAAAAAAGACAATGTTAAATGTGTGTTCAAAGCTACGCTAAGAATGAGAACGTCAACTCATATTGTTGATCACACTGCTCATTCTTCTATTTACAGGTGGTGTCCGATGGAAGATCCGAAAGAAAATGCTAGTTCACTGAGAATCATCTGGAAGAAAGCATTATGACGTAAACAGAAAAGGCCATAGTCTCAAGCGAAAGCGGCCTACTGGCCAATATAACCCTCTGGAGCCCAATCAATACATTGACAATGGGAAAGGTTACAATGCAACAGGACACATAGAAACTGTGTCATTTTACACAATAAAAGACATTCATCTGTAAGACGGAATATTCACCCTGAGCTATTTTCCTTGATCTACTTTGAGTTCCTGGAAAAAAAGTTTGCCTCTCATGTAGCTGAAATAAATATTACAAAAACCTCATGATGCATTTGTCACTGTGAGAAGATGCTGCTTCAGTGGACAAAAATTGACGTCAGGACAGTAAAAAAGTGTCCTGACACCTATTTGAGTGGAAGGATTGAAAGAGAACCTGAATCTGTACAATCACCTCTGGACAAAAGTGGCTTCTATCTGAAATTGTGGCAAAAATGAACAAATTAAATATCCATGAACCTGAGACGATTTCCTGTCCCCTTCCCTCATGCGCTGTCCCTTTCTGAGACCATTTCTCTCTGTATTTCTGAGAGTATCAACAGAACACAACAAGAGGAAGCTTTTTTGTTATTACAGGCCTCCCAGAAAAAAATGATAATCTTGCTTTTTACATCTGCACCCAATTTACCTTCTATCTTCAGGTCAATACTAAGAAAAAAATTTCTTCAGCATTCGCTACGGATGGAAATAACATGTGTGGATCCAGCTGTTGTTGCAATATGTCTCCCATGAACCATGCTGGGTAACCCTCTCCACCCCAGGATGGCAGATCTCGCTATGGCAGCATCCATGTTTATATAAATAAAACGAGCACTCGACCACGCAGCGGTCGAACTCGGACGCATCCTGGAAAGATGAGGCCACCGAGACCCAATCACAGACGACGTATCCTACTGATCTTTCACTATACGTGCTGCAACACACTCACACACTCACGTCACTGGGCTGTGATGCACGGGTTGGGCTCTGACCGTGACACCGTCTCCAACAGCTGGATGTTCCTGCCACTTAACTTGTAATGTAAATCACTGCCACAGTTGCTTTATTCATGATAATTTTGAGCTGAGCTGTTTGGAGGGTATTATTTGAATGCTTGCATCCCTTTACATTCTGTCTTATCTATTGTTTATGTATCATACTGTAATCTTTAACATTGTCTAAGCTTCTCTAATTCAATCATCACATTCTGTGTCCTTGATAACAAAAGGACAGAAAGGTTGACCGCCTTCTGAACAACATTTTCAGAAAATGTGATGTCTGCCAGCTTCTGACTGTGCATCCACAATCAGTGCACTTCAAAGCAGAGGAGACAAATCACTGAGCGGAGAAGGAGTCCACTTGTTGAGCATCTTTCTTCTGTTTTTGTTTTCGTCATCATGACTTTGGTCGTTTTTTGTGACTCCCACTGTGTCGCTGATTTCGAAACGAGTTCATTTCTAGTCTGTTCCATTCGTTGAGATCTTTGGAGGTTGTTCTGCTGCTTTGCTTTGAAGCATGGGTACCTAAAAGCTTTAACACTCTATAAAGGTGATCACAGTGACTGGTAATTGTTACAATGCTGTTGGAAACATAGAAGTGTTTCTTTATACTTTCAGCCTTTCTTCTTTAAATGAGCAACTGATGTTTTATGTTGTTGTTGTCGATTCCAATTTGTTTTGCAGAAGCTCACTGACTTAATGCACTCTCTCCTTTTCCTAGGGGTCATTTGATGAAGGACTTTTTGATGGGAACATGTTGACATAAAATCTGCAGCATCCTCCTTTTGTTTTTGTTCTTATTGTTTCCAATCCAAATTTTAATTGCAAAAACAGCTGCTCTTTCACATGGTGAAAACTTGAATGAGCGGGTGAATGTGTTTTTGTTTCCAACAATGAAAAGAAAACATAACATACAAATAGTAGTGTACTTCTCTCTCAGTTTGAATTGCTGCGTGTAACCTTTGGCTGTTTGGCTTCAAACGAGCTTTATGGGGCAACCATAAAATGGGCCTTCAAGTTGTGGGTGAAAGATAACCGCAAAAATGGCTGAAAAGGAAAAGAGGGAGGGTGACAACTTTGAGGCGGCACTTTCAGCTATTAGTTCAGGCAAGGAACTGTTTGACTATTAGCAGCATTGGCCCCCTCCTGTTTCATTGTGGAGGGCTGAATGGCAGATGACACAGCAGGAAGCTCCCTAGTGTGAACGTGTTGGGTTTGCTGTGCCAAGAGTAAACACGGAAAAGCCGTCACACGCGTTTCATGTATGTGAAGTAAGATCACAGGCCTGTTCACAGCAGTTCTGCTGCAGCTACTGATCCTGAACTAAAAAAACTCATAATATTTGAGCAGTAACTTTGTATCTGAAACAAATCTAACGCTACACGAAAAATTGTAAAATGTATGTAATGCAGAGTTCAATTGGTTTTGTCACTTTTTTTTTTGACTTGTTTGAGAACAGACTTTCTTTACTCATTTCTTTACTATCTTTTTTTTAAATTGCAATTTCATAGAATAGATGCATTCGTAATACATGTTCGGGGCCAGTGTTCTGACATCCCCCACCCACAACAGGGCCTTAATTTGTCCATGAAGATGGCAATGGCAGTGGAAACGGCATTAATGCCTCCTGAATGGCTACATTCCTTTCATTAATGCGATGAGAAAAAGCAGGTTTCGTGCTGACGTCTATCAAGACACATTCATGCACTGATTCGGCTGAAGATGCATTCGTATCAAGGCTGTTTACATTTTGATCATTTGCATACTCTTGATGCACTCGATCACACATTAATGTTAGTTTACGGTGGGACCAGAGACACCTGAGCACTGTAACAACGACACCATTTTTCCTTACTGTCATGAACCAATAAGCAAAGAAAAACAACCCAGACAATCATGAAAAAACCCACTCGGAGTGGAATATGACATCCTACGCGACACCTGGTACTCAAGAAAAATTTCGCCATTAAAATCAAACAATGAAAGGTAAAAATACTTCACATACCCGTGCACCGTGGGACACAGAGAGTACAGTAGACATATCACAACAGATGCTCAAACTATGTTGCTTTGTAATAAATAAACATCTGTGAGTCTGTGGGATTGGAGGTGACTGTAGAAGACGTCTTCAGAAAACAGTGTTTGTCTCTTGAGCGCTCTCACTCCTCTCTGTGTCCTTTTGAACCAAAAAACAAACACAGCCACCACTTCCCTTCCCTTGGTCGACGGTCTTGCCAGGGGTTTTTTTCCTCAGGTGAATACATTTCTCACACCTCCTCAGATAACTGTGACATCCTCCGGAAGCTGGAATCCTCCACCCGAAGTACATCACACGATGTGATCAGATATGCGTGACAAACTGTCCACATTATTGACTTGTGTTGACAGAGACTTCCGGCTGTCTGTGCTGGTTCTGGTCCTTACCCTCTTTGTTTGCACTTGCCGTTGTCCGTAGCAATGGCAGGAAAAGGCTGACTTAAACTCCTCACGAAACTTCCCTGAGTATTGGAAAGAAAAAAATGCTGTTTAAACAATTCTTGAATGTTTTTTTGGGGGGGTGGGAATTTTTTGTATTTGAAGCTGAATTTTAGCCTACTAACATGTTGATAAATATCTTTTAGAACATCTTCTTTTAACACGAGTGACAGTTTTTTACATGTGGATTACTCAGTGAATTTGTAAAATAATCTCAAAACCACAAAATCAAGCAAATTTGAATACTGCACAATATTATAAAATAGAGGAAAATATGATGACTTGTACACAAAAACTTTGAGTGATTTAGAGTTGTTCATTTGTGTACCAAAATGAGTGAGCAGGGTGTTGACGGTTAAAATGGGAAGTCACATTTATGCTCCCGCTCTGTTCACTAGAGGGCGCTACCAAACATGCACAGCTGGTCTGAGAGATAAGGCAGGTTAAAAACTTACCACTGAGGAAATTGTAGATGATAGGATTTGCTGCGCTGTTGGCATATATGAGCCAGTGTGAGAAGGTGAACCACGCATATACCGTTTCTCTGTCGTTGGTGTTCTTGAAAGTCCCGAAAACCCTGAAATTACAAAGGGCATGGTGATCAGCAACTTGTTTCCACTCCGCAGGCTCTCTAAAATGAAAGCAGCAGGTCGGTGTTTTAATCTGTGAAATCAGTGTCAGCTCCGAAGGTGAAGAGAAGAAATAAAAGGGGAGTCATTTGTGACAATTTCTGTTGACCCGCTTCCGTTTGAGCTACATCACAAGCATTCTGGATGCTTGTGATGTGATATCGCTACCTTTTCATGACGTTGAGCACGCTGATGGGCAGGTAGCACAGCGCGAAGACAAAGAGCACCACCATCAGCATGCGGGCCGTCTTTCGCCTGGCTCGGATCTGTTTGATCTCCGCACAGACCGTGCTGGTCTTCACCCTCGCGGACTCCCCCGGCCCTGCAGCAGGGGCCGAACACTGGAAGGACCTCCACTTCCTCTGCATGACTGATGTGCTGCCAGGAATCTGTTCATTGGGCATGTGCACAGGCATTAGGCTCCACACGATCCAATGAATTCTATAGGAATGAACCCGAGAGCGCTGGAATACATACCTGCTGACACCACAGCTTGTGACATATCTGAATGTACGCCAGGACCATGAGACATAACGGAGCAAAGTATGTGACGATGAAGAAACAGGTGTGGTAGACCTTTGGGTAGATTTCAGCTGTGGGAAGAAAGAAGAGAAAAGTAGACAGCGTGGTTATTCAACAGGGTAACACAGCTGCTGATCAACATAAATTACACAATTGAGTGGTTTAGTTTATTATCATTATTTATGATGCTTGGGAAGTTCAGAAAAGTAAAATATAAGTAAAAAATGAAGATGTATTCACAGAAAATATGAAGATTGAGGAATGATTGCATTTCTTTTCTTGTGTAGTTGTGTGGAGCTTAGTTTGGATTTTGGGCATTGAAGTTAATTTTTGGTGCTTGTTGAAATCATAAAAAAGTCTTTATCTCATACAACAGGAACACCTGGTGATGTCCAGTAGGAACAGAGCCCTTTATTCCTCCTCTGAATGCTGCTATAGTCAAGCTGTGTGGATTAATTTGGGTTCGATGCCAGTAAAATCCAAACCTCCTTTCAGCCTCAATACTGAATAATTACGATTCTCTGCTTTCTGGTTCAGAAGTCGTGCTTATAAAATGTACACAGACCAAAGCGCCAAAGCAGCAACAAGACGAGTATAGAGGCTGAAATTCAGCTGGCCTTCTTTTGTAGTCTGTCAGTGTCATAGTCTATCTAAAGGAGTCTACTCGAAATTTTAAAGTGATGTTTTTCATTTCATGAATTTGAATAAACAGATGAAAAACAACACCTGCCTACACAACAATGAGTAGCTGAGGGCTATGCGAGCTGACACTACAAGAAATGAAGAGTGCACTCGTGGTCAACGTTACAACAAAGGTGCAACTCAGAGAGAAAGGCAATTACCCACTCACACATGTTGACACCTACAGGCAATTTCGAGACCTAGTTGGTGTAACACCTGTCACTGGATGGAGGCAGGAAGCTGGAATAACCAGAAAAAAACCCAGGCCAGGCCAAGTGATGCAGAACAGTGCTGTCCACTGGTGCCACCCTCAATCACAGTGTGTAAAGGAAATGATCAGCCAAACGGTGAATATTTCGGTTCCTCTCTCTGAATTCCCACTTCTGCATTTCTGTCCAATTTTCCATCAAGGTGTAAAGAGAGAAAATTGCTGATTAAGTTTTCCTGCATTAAAGATGTGTTGGTAAAATAAAGCTAAATAATAGCTGTGTTGTGAAGGCTCAAGATCTGATTTGAATGCGCAGGCCAACACTTGGCGTTCTGGACGGATGTACTTGAAAGGCTGAATTGACGATTCAGTTGTTTTCTCGCAGCAACACTCGGCACAGTTACTGTGAGCTCGCAGCCATCGATTCAACTACAAATCCTGCGCCACATCAAGCAAAAGCCTGAAGACTATGTGAGGTAATCTACCAAAAAGTTGAGGTCGAACCACAAGTGAATGCTTTGATTGAATGTTGATCCAATATGTGCAAATTTGCAGCTGACAGACTCAGTCGAATGTATCAGAGGGTTGAAAAACAGCTGAAACAGCCAAGAATTCACACCCAATGAGTTGTGAAGGAATCTGTGAGAAGGAGAAACCAAAGTATCCCCAAATTTTAGTCTCACTCTGACAAGTTTTCCTTATCAATGTTTGTTCAGGTTGAATACATCAAATTTCTTATGATTGGATACAGATTAATGTGATGTCATACTCTCCGGTCTAATCATGTGAAACATAATTAGTTCTCAATTGTGGGAGTTTTATTATACTTCACAGTTTGTGACAGTATTTTAATTTGAAAGGAAACTGTGTGGCTGAACATCGACTAACTCTCTCGCTCTCTGCTGCGTCTCGCCTGTCAACAGTTCCGACTAAATAGACGAAGCAATCAGTGCGGCAAATATCAAATCGAGGACTTCTTTTAATTATCATAACATCGCGAAGGTGGAAGGCTAAACAGATTCTTTCTATTTTTGTGGGAAATGTTGGGCGACTTTAATCATCAAGATGAGATGATCTTCGGAGCACGAAGACACTTTAATACATCTTCAAGCCTGTGACCTAAACTCATCTCTCTCATTTTCAAAAACGAATTTCTAGCGGACTAAATAATTACTCCGTTGCAGGCCAAGTGATAAATGGGTTGGTTTTTTCTTCCTGGGATTTACAAAACAAACACAAAAAGGGGAAACTACTGCACAACTCGGTGATGACTTTTCGACGAATAGACATTTAATCTAAATTGAACTCGCGTTTCTTCGCAGTTTGTGAGACATCCAGCACTATGTTTCCACCCGTTTGAATGACCTTCAGGAAGACTGACCTCCCCAGTGTTCATCACACACTGTGAACAGGCTGGTCTTGTTTGTGAGTTCAGGCAACAGGCTGCTGCACTCCATCACGACTGCTTGAGGGATCATGATGATGCACGAGACGACCCAGATGACGACGATGCTCTTGCGCGCTCTTTTGGCGGTGCTCTTGAACATCAGCGGGTGGCAGATAGCGTACCAGCGGTCCTGGGCGATGCAACTTAGAGTGAGGACCGACACAGAGACTGAGATGGTCTGCGGGTAACAAAAGGAAGGCACGTGAGACAAAAACACACTCTGGTTTTAGACATTTTAAGCAGTTATTTTGCCTGTTTTACACATTTTACCTGCACCTTTATCCACCCAACTCGCTCTGTGTGTGTCTGTGTGTGTGCATGCATGTGTGTGTGTGTGTGTGTGTGTTTGTTTAGCATAAACAGTAAAAATGCATCTTCATTGAGAGCAAACCTGAGTGGCGGCACAAATGTCTTTGCTTTCACAGTGCAGTGAGCTGAGTTTGACCTGTGCCACCAGAGAAACCACAGTGAGGGAAATGAGGGAGACAATGACTTGTCCCCCCCCCTCTCATTTCTATTCTCAGCGTGCATCGGGTGCCCACTATATCTATTCACTGAAACACAATAACTGCAATAAATTCAACCTTTGTGAAGGTCAAGCACACACTGAGCACCTGTTGAGGCCAGTCACATAATAATGAAAAGAGATTTCACCCTATGAGGGACAGATTCTTTGAAGTCCAGGCGAATATTTGCAGAAATCGGTTAATAAGCCACGTTACAGAGTGAGGTGGGTAGCCAATCAGGAACAAAACGCAAAGAAATTACAGCCGGAAAAGACATACAGCAAAACATGTAACTCGAGCAAGAACTAAATAGCAAGTGACAAACTCAGTCAGCAGCAAAAGAAAAGAAAAAAAAAACAGAAGCCACTTGTGTCACCAGGAAGAAAACTAAATAGTTTGGAATACATCGAGGTCTTAAACGCTGAAGAAAGACAGTCAATTCCCACCTCTCTCTAAATCACAAGCCAGCCTGCCATTACTAGACACTTTGCAGGTGGCCGAACCAGAACCGATAAAGTGAGATTTCAATCACAGACCTGTGGAGGTGGACCAACATTAGATGAGGCTCGTGAAGCTCGTTCTGATGGAGGTGTATTTGTTGAACTTGATTGTATTGGAAATGGCTGGAATCTCAATGAGTCCGTCGAGCACGCAACGGCAGCAGCAGCATTGACTTTTTGGGAAAGCTATAAATCTGTGAGCCATTTTCGTGTGACGGATACGGTACACTGAGAGAGAATATTGCACCATAAGTCTTGAAGTACAATGTTTTTATCTACTCCCCTTCCAGGAAAAAAAAATCACTGTTGCATTAATATGTGAGGTCAACGCGCTCCCCCTTGACCAATATCCACATTGATGATGTTGAAGGTGAAGTACAGTTAATGCGATGCAACCAACCTGAACAACCTTGTTCAGGGAAGTGAACAAGAGCTGACATACAGGTACATTTACTGGTGAATTGTTCCTACTGAATACATACTGCTGACAGCCATACAACAGGCGAAAAAGAGCGTGTTGGAGTCGGGGGTGAATTTAATTTGTGACATGAATATGACAGGTAATACCGAGCCCATTATTTACTAAGGAGACCCTCTGACGCTGTTACTTTCTGCTTCAGCTGGTGTGTTCCAAGAAGTGGGGCTGCAGCAGAAGGAAGGGTCTCCAGTCGACCCGGTGAGACATTATCGGCTCATGGACATTACCTCTCAGCCTCTCAAGTAATTATTTGGGGGAGGATTTTTCCCAACACTGCTCCCGATATAAACTGCGATGGATGACACCTGTATACAAGTATGGCATGTTCATGCACCACGAATAAGTGTGCTGTTGTCATCAGTACTGGTTTGAAGCTGATTAAAAAACGTGACGGTACGAGCTGCGGTTTGTGGCTTCAGCTGCACCCTGCTGTGCATCAATACCGTGTTCTGGAGACTTCCAAAGCAGCACTGCAACATGGGAAATGGACCAAAATGCCACATGTGATGGAATTACCTCTTTTGCCTTCACACGAGCAGCTGGAAGTCGACCTTGAAAATATTGTTATAATTACAGTACAAAGCACACACGGCACAAACAGCATGACAGTATGACTGTGAAGGACTTCAGGGCAAAGCAGGGGTCTGCCGAGGAAACTGGACAACTGTCCTGCATTTCAATGAATGGGACACCATGATTCCTCCTGTTTGCAGATGCATCCAACCGCATCTCACTTCTGATATTATGAAAACCGTGGGTGCGGGGAAACTAGCTCTGAAGTAGATGTTTGTTCTGAATGTAGGCGAGCTGCTTGTTAGTGCAGGGCGAAGAACACCCAACTGTTTGTATACACATCCAGTATCAAAACAAATGGGCAAATTCATTATTTTTTGTGGTTCTGTGGGCAAGAAGGAAAGCTAAGTAGTTACCTTGTAAGATTCGAATTGAAAGGAAGGAGAAAAAACGGCTGATGGCTTGTCATTCGTAAATGAATTAATAAATAAATGAATGAATGGCTGAATGAATGAATGAATTAAAAAATAAATCCACAGAAAAACATCAAGGTTTCACACTATGCAGCCACGGTTCTTGACATATTGTGTGTCTCAACCTCACATGAACACGGCAGCCAAGAATAATAGAAGAGAAAGTGCTGTGGTTTTTATTCATAAAGCTTTCAGAAGTAAAAAAAAAAAAAAAAAAAAAAGGTTCCGATGGAGTCAAGGTCTGCAAGTGTACAAGAGGCGTTTGTAAAGCACGTGCAACGGCAATCGCTTACCTGCAGGTAGGGAACGACTTTGCAGAGAGTGTTTCCGAAGAACCACGTCTCCGTGATGTCCACGACCAGACTGGCGGGCAGGCAGATGATGGTGACCAGCACGTCAGCCAGGGAGAGGTTCACGATGAAGTAGTTGGTGACGGTGCGCATGTGACGGTTCTTCCACACTGCAAAGCAAACTGACAAGGACGCGCAGCCAAAGACGGCAGGCGTTAATTGCGCAGCGCAAAGCTTAACGACATTGCACACTTACTCATGAGGACTCGTGTCGCTGTGAGGACAAAAATCGAGTTCAGATTAGGTAACAAACATTTTTAAGGCTCGTCTGTGGTGCGCAGAGGGAAGTTTTGCATTTGGGCGCCGTTGAAGCTTCCTTTAACCGCTGCAGCCTCCTTGAAACTTTGCTAATTCATCCTCCCACGTGGAGAACGCTGCACTGCAGAGTCAATGCGATGAGCAGAAGGATTTAGGAGGCGGAAAGTGTGTTGACAATGAAAAACATTTAAGCCCCTGAGCACTGGAGGAAGTCACTTGGAAGATTCTTTCAACTGCTAGTTTCAACTGTTACTCCTGACTTTTTTTAATTCGGTGACTTTTTCTTCTTTTTGCAAAGGAAGCCAGGCTGAAAATGTTAACAGAACTGAGCAAACTTCAACTTTGTCTGAGGTGTCTGTCAATGAGAATTCAAAGTGGAGATGGACCAGAAGGAGGAGAACAAGAGAAAGGTGGAAGTGAAAGTTATGGTTTCAATGGTAAATATGTTTGCGTTGTAATCAAAGATTCAAACCAGAGACTCAATCGTAGCAACAAATCCAGAGTCTTTTTCCCTCTAACACTATTCTAACCCTCACCGTGCCACTGGGCCTCTTCAGAGACCAAACAAAACAAAAGCCACTATCCATTAAAAACAACATACTCCAACAATGTTATTCTGTTAAGTTTTGACCTTTATCTCTCCCTCTTGGATAGATTTACCTTGTAACTTTGCGTGTTGATCTGACTCAAGTGTTTCGATTTGCACTCCAAGAACAACATCTTTTTTAATGTTTCGTTCAAAAAGAAGTGGCGCAAGAGTGGTCTGACTTCACCTGTTTTTGTTTTTTTTACACTAGGTTGTTAAACACAACACAAAAGACAATGACTGCCGGCCCTGGTGGCTGAAATAGATGTGCCAGACCTATCAATCAAAGTCTGTTCGCACGCCCCCACAGTCAGGGCTGCTTCTGTGGATGACTGCTTCCCTTATGTTCTCGGCACTCTGGGTTTTTCAGCTCTGCTGGCTGAGTGATGTCAGATTAAAGCACGTAAAGTGGCTTGATGTTTATGGGTTTGTTGTCTGTTTTTTTTCTCGAGGTCCCCGGGATGTGCACCACAGACTTGAGGTGCATTACATAAGTCAGAGCAGAAGCTAGGGCTGCGCCTGAACTACAAACAACATCAAAGGAAGAATGCAGTCAAGTTGGATTATCTGTTTGAGCTTAGCTGATTGCAGCTGTGGAACTGAGTCGCTGTCACAGTGTTATATACCAATCACAGTGTCATTGAAGACGATGGACAGTGATAAAATCATAAAACATGAACAACTTCTCAGCAGCTAAATTCACTTTTTTTTCTTGACAGGTCTGAACGAATTTGTCTCGTAGCCAAAAAATCTCTCATAAAACAGACACTGCGGTAGAAAGACGCATTGCTAGAGTGTTACAGAGACTTTAAATGGTCATCTTGCGCCCGAGCTGCTCATTTCTTTCCTTTGTGGCGTCTCCACTAAAGCTGCCCACACAGACGGAGGATCAGTGATGAAGGCGGTGACACGAACCAGGCAACACCTCGTCCCTCAAAAGAGCATGAAGGATAAAGTGACATATTGCAATAAATCTCAGGAGGGCAAACGGATCTGAATCCTAGCAGGGGGAAAAAACTGGAGCACCTGCGAGCGTTTCGAAAGTTTGTTCGCGGCAGGCAGGAGAGTCACTGCAAGATCATGCAAAGGGAAGTACAACAAATCACACCTCCAAAATTAGCGTCAAATCAAGAGAAACACGTGTACTTTTGAATCGTACAATGTAAACACCTTAACATGACTCTGAATGTCAATCCTTTAGTACTGCTTGATTCTTTGATTCTTGTTCAGTCCCTTTTACCTGAAATTACGCCATGAAACTGTGTTGTGTAGCATTTTCAGAGGTTTTGTGTGGTCGTAAACTTTCCTGTTCTCGTGCCTTCATGAAGCTCGAAAAGTTAGAGTCTAATTGATAAATTACAGACTTTTTTTTGGACTTTTTGATAGCAGAACTGAACACATCATTGAACATCATCAAAGACATACGATCTGGGGAAGTGTATATTTTCCACATTCACTTCATGTTTCAAAAACGTATGACAGATGAATTCATCCTGCATATGTTCCATAAAAGACGACTCGTGCACTCAATGTGAAAAAAAATCTCTCTTCAAAAAAAACCCATACATCCTGGAATATTGAAGAACATTGACAACAGAAGCCTGATCGATCAGGAGGAGGCCAAATTGAAGGTGTCGTCGAATGTTTTTTTCTTGTTCGGATGTGAGTCAGCAGAGAAGCTCGGAGTGGCTTCAACCACCGCAGCGTACAGTGCAAACAGGAGTGTGTTCTAAAAGAAGAGAAGCTGATGAATAAGGCAGTGATTGTGGAGCATTAATGAGGCAGCTGATGACCTCCCCAGTGACGTTGGCCCGCTTTCTCTGGCTGGTCAAACAAATTCGACCGGCTGCTGCTCCAGAGGAGAGCTCAGACATGCATTTATGGATGTATGAGCAGTTTCAGACAAACCTTTATACCAACCCAGGAAACGCATTCCTCCATGGAGCGATTAAAGCTCACAGGCCTCTGGCAGAAAGAAGGAGGATGCTGAAAGTTCCTCAATGCCTTAAGAAGGAAACTTTCAGCAACATTTTGGCGATGAACTTGTGATTTGACATCCTGTGTCTTGTATAATGTTTGCAGGTCTCTAGTATATGGTTGGAAAATTACCCCAAAAAAACTTCTTTGAAATACATTGATTAAAGTCGCGCACAATTTTTAACTAAACTTCAAATGATTCCAATGGTATGAATTACGCCTGGGCACATCTGAATGCAGTATTATGCACTTGGTTACTTTACCTCCCTACTCAAAAGTTTTTACAGTCCAATTAATTTCACAACAAACAGATGCAAATGTCATTGGGTTCTCGTTTTTTGCAATCTGAAATTACTGATGTCAGAGCTTCGATGTTTCCATTCAGATGGCAAACATCTCGCTTTTCACACCATTTTCATATCAGCGTGAGTGAGCCGAAAGCTTGTGCCGTTGCAAGGACTCGTCTGACGGCACGACGACCCTGCAACATTTTTGGGCTTAAGTTTAGTGCTCCCCTTTCGAGCTGCTTCAACATGCCCAACCCCCACAATCACCACATCGACAGGAAGATGTGACAAAAGTGGGTTTCTGACAAGCAGTTTGGAGCAAATAGCTTTTGACAGCTTTTCTGTGTTGGTAAAAATGCAGACGTCACTGGCCTGAGGCCACCATGTCTTTTCTCTCTTCTGTTTCCAGTATAAAAGCAGGTGACGGGTGAGCTGATTGATCGTCCGTTTTTTGCCTTTTGTTCGGCCTATTGTTGACCTCTTCAATCAAGTCCTGCTCACCGTTCGCTCCTGCTCCAATGTCCCATTACTGATTATGTCAAGCCACTGTGGAAAATAATGTCTGAAAGCCATTTCATTTCAGAGCAAAGAAAAAGTGGGGCTGAGTGTGTGTGTGTGGGGGGGGGGGGCACATCACATATTACAGACTGTGCACTGAAAAAACCCCTCTGATTTGATAATATCAGAAAACAGTTTGTGACATTTCAAAAAAATGAACTGCAAATATTCCAAACAATAAACTCACCTAAAGCTCACTTCAACTTCTTGGCATTTGTATTCTCCAAACAGTCTATATTTAAGAGAACATACATACTCATAATAAAAATCAACTGCTACATTAGTAACAAACATCAAGAGTTGTATTCTGTTCTACTTCTGGGTGTTATTGATGATGATAACCGAAAAGAAACAAATACATTTTTTTCATGTATAACTTCTCCCTGGAGACGCTCAGTGAGTCACTCTGGTGATATTAATAAAGCGTCAGTGTTTTAAAGGTTTCATAAATTCAACTTAGTCCCTGAAGTGATAAAAAAGGTCTTTATACATAATTAATCAAAAATCACTAGTGTTTTGCTCTTCCGCTCCAAATCATTTCGAGCAGTTCAAATCTGATGTCATTAATAGCTTAATGATGTTGAAACATATCAAGCTACATAAAACTAAATATTTATAAATATTTATATAAACTAAATAAAACTGGCATCAGAAACACTTTGAGGAATTGAATGCAGGATTAATCAAATTGCAAACAAGTTACGAGATATGTTCAACTTTGTTTCGGCAGTTATCAAAAGGAATCTGAAATATTGCAATTGTTTGACTCCCTATCTCAGCCTGTCCTTGAAGAGTCCTTCAGCAAGACACTGCTGGTGTGTGTGTGTGTGTGTGTGTGTGTGTGTGTGTGTGTGTGTGTGTGTGTGTGTGTGTGTGTGTGTGTGTG
>JASSRZ010000014.1:7569686-7595067 GCA_032164315.1 Malacoctenus gilli | reverse complement strand
CACACACACACACACACACACACACACACACACACACACACACACACACACACACACACACACACACACACCATTTCTGTGAACACCGTGTGCTGCTGTTGATGTCATGTCACCTGTGAGCCATAAAGTGAAACCTGGAAAACCCTGCATAAACAGGAACATACATCAGACCAAGCCAATTCAAAACAATTGTGGGTTCAAGCCCATGTCATCAGATATCAATAAAGGACATAAGAGGTAGTGCTTCGACTACTGACTGAGGTACATTCGCTTTAATGGTTACAGCAGGGGGGAAATAGCACATAGCTGCTTTTGTCCACAACAGTCTATTATGGGGGAACCACTGCCAATACTGAGAGGTTACCTTGACACCACTTTAAACTGCACATGTGCTTTAGGTAAACAGAGCCAACATAATGAGAGGAGTGAGGCCTGACAACGTCCCACTTGCATCAGATATTGTGATGTCAGCGTCTGTAAACATGCATGTAGAGACGCACTCATTCACCGGATAAAGTAAACGGCTGTGCCGAACACTGAATGCGGCAGATCATTTTCCACTGACAAAGAAAACCCGTGGCTTTAAATATGGGTTGCTGAGGCTTCCATACGTCTCTCGGTGGGACTGAAAGACGTGGATGTGTCTTTCCCGGGGTGACTGATCTCCTCTCCAGGCTCTGTAATTTGCAAATCACACACGAAGAATGGACTTCTTCTTTCGGGCTTTTTCTCCTCCTCCCACGTTTTGCTTTTCAAGCCCCACAGCAAATCTCTCGCTGCCTCCTCAGGACATGTGATTTCCACCTGAATAGGGAAAGAACACAAATGCTATCAGGGTCTCTTTTTCTTTTACTTTCTTCACTCACTAACTCTTAACACTGGCAATGTGTTGCTTATTCATGTTGTCATGCAATATGAAGACGAACTGGAGGTGAAGGGAGACACTGGTGGCTGTAAGTGCCTGCTTTGGTCACCAAAAAAACATGGTGGCCGTACACAAACCAATGTCTGAAGCACCACTGTTAGTGAAGGACACACCCTGTCAATGTGCTGACGTAAAAAGCTCCGAAAATCATCTGAAATATTCACAACTAAAAACTCCTCATCCTGCGCTCTAAGGAGCTTGGATGGCAATGAAAAGGAATAACCCAAACCTCCAATGAGGACACATCAAACTCAAACTCTGCAGTTTGGGAGTCTCACACACAAGCAATAGATGTAAGACACAGCACCAAGCGAGCACTCTTGAGGCGCACTGCCAACCTCAACCACGTCTGATGGCCAGAGAGCTGGGGCGGTTCATAGAACCACAAAACGGACACGATCGCATTGCTGATTCTCTTTCCTGCGATCGTTGTATCATCCAGAATGGGGACAATTTTTGGTCAAAGACAAACAACTGAAGGTTGAGGGCATAAAGCCAAGAAATGCACATCGCAGGATTTATGACGATGCCTAAAAAGGCCAAAGCGGCCCAGCCTTCATCCTGCACTCACGCTATTTTGACTGGAGGAATGGTGTTCTGGCAGCTGACCACAAAAGACAGAAGACCCTCTTTTATATTAATGGTTGTTTTCACTCTTTATTATTTATGTATTAGGCGTTGCTGCGGTATTTCACAGTGGAAGCCCTCTCGACTGAATACGGCAGCAGCATGAGAAACACAGGTCAGTATGCTGCTGTCAAATACAATAGCCTTGATTAAATACGATTCTGCATTCTTCAAGTTTGTTTTTTCTTCTTTTGAGGTGCACAGTTCGCCTGCCGCCACCCCTCAGTCTGAGCACCTCTGAGTTTTACCTCGCCGTGTTTTTTGGGTTTTTTTGCTGAATCCTGTGTCAAATGTGCTTTCTGGAATCTGTTATTTTCTTTTTATTGATGCAAGGTTACCTGTGTGTTTGTGGATGCTGCTCTGTGGGTGCAGTTTGTGTGTCTCCAAGGATAAACGTTGTGAAATATGAATACGAATGAATGTGGAAACGGAGCCTACACGTAAACGAGGCCCCACTTTTGTGTTTGTGTATTTCGATAATGTACACAGTGACACTCGGGTGATTCTATTAAGCCATTGTTTGTTCCTTTTACCGTGTACCTGCATGAGGACCCACAAAGTCATGCCACTTAAGTACTGCTTTGTCTCACATTCAGGACATACAGTACTTGGAACGTTCGTCAACTTGAAGCACCAATCTCCTGTTGGAATGAATGAAGCTGCAAACCAGAAGCTGGAGAGGATTGGTCGATACAGTGAGGCAAATAGCTGAAGTTCTTTAGTTATTGCCTCACATTTAGTTAGCAATTAAACTGTGACCTTAACGTGTTGAAGGAGGATGCATCAAGTGATGGTGCTGGAAGTGTTTTTGCGATCCGAATTTGTTTACACGTCAGACTCTAAGATGACGTTAACCCGACACTGGACCAAAGTAATGAAGTTTTCAGAATGATTGAGCTCTTTAAAACTGGCAAAGTGAATGGGAAAAATCACCAATGCACTTCCTGGTCTTACACTGTTTTAACAGACCAGTTGGTTCATATGTTTTAAAGCCATTGTGCAAAAACTGTTGTTGGTTTGTTTTTTTTGGTGCTCACTTGTTTGATTTTGCTCTCGAGTTGTTGGTTAAAAGCAAGACACAGACATTTAAGGAGTGAGTTGAATCAGGTTTACAGGCAGACAAGCCAACAGGATGCACATGACAATCATTGTAAATGGATGAGCTCTCTGAGGCCAGCTGCGGCCAGGGATGGTGACGCAGCTGTAAAATAAGCAAGAAATCGAAGCGAGGGAAAAGGAAAGGCGGAAAATGAGGAAATTAGCACAATTAGTGGCATTAGAAAATGAACGATGCGAGTGCGTGGGCTTTTAGATTATGCAGATCACAGACTTCAACGATTTACGAGATTAGAGTTGTAATGTCAGTGGATAATGATTAGCTTCTACCTGTAATGCACCAACTGAACCTTGGACTGGCTGTAAGAATATTCATGTTTTGCATTCTGAGTCTGTACTTAACAGCAGAGTAGTGAATATTGTCAAAACAGACTTTTTCGTAGAAAGAGCTCACAATTAAAGCTGCGAATCTCTTACAAATGACTAATTGAAAGCAAGTTTCAGGGTCTTTGGATGCTAAATAAATTGAATGAAATCAAATGTTGCATGTGACCATGAATTACTGGAGAAATGTGAAGTCTTACTTTACCTTCAAAAATGCACTTCAAACACAAAAGCATTCCTAAATGCACCCGAGGAAACTTACGTTCAGTTCTGACTGCAAATGCTCGAGAAACCACGACAGCGACATCGGACAGCGAAGCCCAAAACACAACTGGAGCCCACTGACCACAGACACCATGCATGAAATAGATGAGACCGCATCGCTTGGCCCACTGGATGCACGGTTTGAACGTTTCACTTTGTCACCAAGGTTCGTGTCACCGTAATCTTCCGAATAACAAGATTTTGCTCCCCCTGTGACGGATACTGACACAAGCCTAAGATGCGAGTAACTGTCAGTTAGCAGTTGTCCAGCAGATACGTGTGACTTTGGGTCTTTTTTGTCTCTCTGGTCGATTTGCAGCTGATGCAATTATGCACTAATTCTTTAGGCATTGTGATCCACCAGATCTAAGGTCTTAGTGAAGCAGTACGCATCACCGAAGCAGAAGGTGTTCATGCATGCTGATCTCGTGACGAGGCACAGTTGGGGGGCTGAGGCGTGGGAATCAAGGCACGTGTGCAGCTACAGCATTTTAGCAGCAAACTTGTGCTCATTTTTTTCTTTCAGATCGAATTTCCAGGCTGAAGAGAAATCTGCACTGCATTCAAAGTTGCAACCACCGTGTGCTTCATTAGAGTCCAAATCATGTCAGTAAAAGGATTTATTGTTCTGTCATAATAATTTATGATGTCATGTGACATTCGCAGACTCCTCCTATCAGGTCATTTGACAGCATGATTATGTTGGTATAGATAAATGCAAAACAACCATGACTGGCAACAACAAATGTACTCTGACTTATTGGTTGGCTTTTTATCACGTGACTGCATTTGCATGTTAACTTGAACATACATTAGTAGCATGCTCAGTGTGTTTCATGATGCAAAGACCAATTTCCCACTGTGAGAAGAAATTAATTGAAAGACTTAAATGGTTGCAGCTGGATAACCCGCACACAGCCCGTCGCGTTCGTCCCTCCCTGAATATAGACTTCGCTGGCCTCCTCGCGCTTTCGTCCATCTTAATATGTATCATGCTGCAACAAGGCAATAACAGAGCTGAAAATTCCAGCAGTGTCCTCGCAACAAAAAAAATGACATGGGCGTGTTTGGAATCAGAAGCAGTCGCCACAGCGGCCTCTCCGGAGCCGAGCGCCGTGCCCTTTGCATTGAAAACAGTTCTTTCGGCATCAAGCGCGTCATGAACGCTGATGTCTCAAGAAGCTCTCTGCGACTGAGGACTGCTTAAAGCATGCTTTTACTGGCAGGGGTAAGTGTTGGCATCTCATCAGCTCCCCTTATTTCTGGAAATACATGCCTCAGCAGGCAATTTTCTGGCAATCACTTTGACATTTATTGCAACGTATGAGCAATTTCCATGCCGCTGCGCCACGCTGCGAAAGGAACATGACCTGATAGATGTGCAGCGAGAATATGCAAACTCCGCCCAGATGGGCCCCGCCGTGGCTCGAACCCGAGACCTTCGCACGCTGAGGCGAAAGCGCAAAGCCCGATTTCACGGCACAACCTGCATTTTATTACGAAACCAAATGAAATGCAAAAAAAGCTGCAGGACATTCGAATGGCATGTGTGAGTGCGGCATTGCACCACCTGGTCTGACATAAACCAGGACCAAAGTGAACATGTTTCACAACAAATACGTAACTGTAAAAAAGAACCCTCAAGAAGTAGCTTTTTCTCATCTGGTTTTGTTCCCATTTAGGGAAAAAAACCCGACACTGACTACAATGCCAGCTGGATGTCGAGTGGAGCAGTAGCAACGTCGTGTAGCTCTCCAATTCAATTTGTTTGACAAGATGAGGTGGGGTGCAAAGCCACGTGCATGGCAGCTTCTGAAGGGAAAGGAAATGAGTACGATACGAGAATACGATGAGGCCGGCTGACGAGACAGGCCGTCGGGCGGGAAGTCCGGCAAGAGGAGAAGAAAAAGCAGAATAAGTGGCAGCTGGGAGGCGGAGGCGTCCCACTCTGCCGGAATGGACTCATTGCTCCCCAAAGCAGTGAAAGAGGCCTGACAGGGAACTGACGGCGGCACGTTGAGACCTTTTTAAGAATGGATCAAACTGCATCTAATAACGCTCAAATCAGGAGATTTGGAACAGATTTCTGACTTCTTCAGTCCGATTCGAAGATGCAGGAAGTGGTCTCTTTAGATCACACTGTCGAAAGCAGACTTGACCCAGACTTCGAGAGGACCTCGGGAACTAAATCACCTCAGAACTCCCACGAATGTGAAAAAGGTCGTAATCAAACCAGCTGGTGTAATTGCAACAGATGTCTGAGACGATGTTGTTTAATGAGGCCGAAATCGACTACCTGAAGGTTTCCCGGGGGAGAATCGTACAGGTAAATGTGCTCCACACAAACAGACTATCGATAAAGAGTCACTATTGTGGTTGTTTATATGGTTTATTTGATTAATTTGAGTCTGGAAAATCGATTAAAGGCCAAAACTCTGAAATAACATGGGACATTCATGTCCTGACAGAAAACACAGGAAATTGTTTCTTTCTTTGTTCTCTGCAAGAAAGTCGGAGGAAACTGTTTTGCAGCTTTGTCACGTTGCGCTGCAACAGAAGTGGAGCTTCTCCTTCCACACACACTTTTCCAACACAATCTGTGAACACTGCCAGAAGGTTTCATTTGTGGAGGTGCCAAAAAAAATGATCTTCAACAATGGGAGCTGCAATACAAGGTGGAGTTTAAATGCTGTCGCTGTAAATTCTGTTGTTAAATTGACTGGGGGGGGTCACCCCCCTTTCAGTTGCAACGTTGAACAATAGTTTAAAGTGAAGCAATTTAGAACTTTTGAGGATTTTTTCAGCCCATTATAAATCTTCTTCGGTGAGTTGTCTGAACCAAAGTGCAACCACACCACCGTCGTTTCTCCCACCACACCTTTCATTTCCTACCGTACAGTCCATGATTTGGTCAGACTCTCTGTTCTATCTACAAATACAGACGAAATGAGTTCTTGAGCTTTTGTGTTTGCAAGCTTGATTTCTTTTCCTCTTTCAAAAATTCCCTCAGTTTATTTTGAGCACACTGAATATCAGAAAAGCACAAAATTAGATTCTTCAAGATCACACAAAATTGAAGCCAAACAATGAACGAAGGGCGCCACTCTACCTTCCTCCTGCCAGCTGCGCTCTGCTTGACGAGAGACTGCCTGAAGTGGTTTGAGTGGAACTCGTCGCCTTCTTCCACTGTCAGTCTTGGAATGGCCGTCATCGGGCGAATGACCCCGGGTCTCGTCTGATTGGAAACATCCAGAGTTTGACAGTCGAGGGAGGTTCAGTCCCACATGTGATCTTTCCCACGAGATGCTTGAACCGCCCCCGATCAAATGGAGCTGTTGTTTTTTTGTTGCTTCGTCTTTTGTTACCTTTTTGGCATCTATCAGCTTTCGTCCTCCGGCAGTTGTTGGGTGCAGGCTGCATAAAGACGCCTGAAGAAACAAGTCAGAGGTGAGAAAAAAAAAATCAACACAGTTTGTGATACCTCAACCCAGTTAGAGGCACTACTGAAAGCAAGGACATGGAAACTGTCAGATTTTGATTAAAGTCGTGAAAAGGTATTAAATGTGTTCTGTGGGGTTTTAATTTTAATCGAGCAGAATGGGAAAAAAACTGTTTTCCTCTGAGTCCCTGATGCAGAATAAACGATAATAAACGATGACATCTGATATGGTAAAAATCCAAATAGTACTTTCTTTGTTTGTGAAGGCTCCATCGAGTGTTTATACAAAAAAAGGTGGCAGAGCGTCATGTGGAATAGATATAAGGACACCATGAGGACTTGAAAATGCAGCTGAGTTTAGCTCGGGTAAAAAACAAGGCAACTTATAAATTAGCTACATCCTATAGATTATACTTTCTGAGTCTATAAACATGCGGACATAATACGCTCATAGCTTGTCGTCATGGTGAGCAAAAAAAAAAAAAAAAATCTATTCAAACAGGTACAAATAATTCAAGGCTGACATCAATGAGCCATACAAAGAAGATGCTGGAGAGTAGCTGCAGATCTGACCGCTGAATGAGCGTCACTGCTCCTGACCCCACTCACGTCACGTGAGAATAACATCACCACTTGAGCCTTGTGACATAATTCTCTTTTCACCTTTCACAGTGAAAAGGCTCTGAAGTCAGATCGTGAGAGGTTTCTTTTTAAAATCAACAGGATTCTTATTTTATTCTCCTACTTCAACAGGCAAAAAATCTTGAAATGTAACTTACATATTTGGTTTCCCGTCCCAAGGACTTTGGGAGCGTGGAGCTGCTCCGCTGAGGGTGGGAGGAAAGAAAAGAAAAAGAAAAAGACAGACGCTAAGAAACATAGTAAGTTTCCTTGATGGGAATTTGAGTCGTTTTAAAAGGAATCATCCACTTTTTTCAACTCCAAAGAGCGCCGGACACACAGCAGTCAAGCGAAGATGTATCCACAAACCAACATTCCAACTCGCACGGATCCGACGCCGCCTAAAAGTCTAGAAATGTTGTCCACCGATGTGCACAGGAATTACCAAAAGGATCAGTCAAGTACTTCAGTTTGTGGATTGTAATGAGAAAATCTCTGTCGAAGAGGAACTTTGGCGGGTCTACGGACGGATTTGGAGTTTTAACTGATGAAAACACGTCGAGTTTTTCATGGTCACAGAGAAACACCTTCTTCTCGTCTCGACGTGAAGCTGAGGCCTCGTTTCTTTTTACCTCCCAGACAGAATTTCCGTCGATTTCATGAATGCATCATGAATCTGGTGAAACCGAAATTGACTCAAATGTGAACGGAGCCAAGCTTCCTTTCAGTCAAGCTCAGTTCGTGCTTTCCTGCAAAAGGCGTCACCATAAAGTCACTTTTCATGAAATTTCCTGAAAAATCTCCACTCTGTCCGTTACACGAGCAAAGACATATAATTAATGTCAACTGCAGCTTTTCAGGTTGATGGCGGCACATCACTGTGAGGCACTAATTCTAGTTATTCCTTGTTGTCTGATTGACATTCATCCATTTTCATCAGCCCGCTCTTGAATTGGGACAGCTGTCAGGGATCATGGTGCGCTGGCATCGCAAGGATAACGCTCGCACACTCACATATGCCTATTTTCTCCAGAAAGGACGGGAAGCTTTCTCCTTTGATGAATAATGAACAGTTGTCTTGCCGTTTCTTGCGTCGAAGATTATACAGTCAGAATTCACTTTTATCCCACTGCCAGATTATGTGTCCGTAAATCACAGTACAAGACACTCGTGTTCATTTCTCAGTTGCGCCTGCTGTTTTGCATTTAGCAATTTGTCTGTGATTACGTTTTGATCCTTTTATCATTCGGGCTCTTTTAGTTTTCCTTAACAGCTGCCATCAGTCATTCGATGTTGCTGACAAATGTTCAAAGTGGAACCCTTCCCAGCTGACTTTGGGGGGACGGCAGGATGCATCTGGACAGGTCACTGGTCTGTCAAAGTCACCAAGTGACCTCTATCAGCATGAGTTTGGGCTGTGGGGGGAGAAACCAGAGTGGGCAACACAGTGAAAAACCCACAAGGACAAGATGCCATTAAAGGCGTCGCAAACTCGAGCTCTTGTCTCCGTGAGGTGCGAGCGCGAATCACAGCACCTTTTCAAATGACTCTGTGTGGCACTTTGTGACGAGCGTCACGTCCGTTTTTCCCTCTCTTTTCCCTTGTGAAGCAGTCTGAGTGTGATTTTGGAAGCCAAACCTTTGACATATCCACTCTGCATCTGCTGTAATATGCTGAGTGTACAGCAACCCTCACACCATGTGATATTGGCTTCGTTTGCTCCTCTCACTGTTATAGTCATCCCACGCAAGGCCTGCGCTCAATTATCTAACTGTAGATGGATGAGGGCCCTTGAAGGTTTGTCATACCTGAAGAGTGCTTTGAAAGAAAGCCACTGTACCTGTTGACCCGTGTAGGTTGTAGATGGCCGTGAAGACTGCAACGACAGGAACAGTATGAATAAGATGGTTTCACCACATTAACGCGTCCACGCCGATGTTCCCGTGCGGTACGTACTTCTGGAATGGAATTTGCCAGGACTTCATCGATGACGGCGTACAGCTCCTCTGACTGCTGCCGGAGTTGAGCTGGTGAGCACATCTGTAGGAAACACAAAATCATCAGGTGTGCCGTGTGACTACAACCCGCGGCCATCTGCTCAGCCCGGCCAGCGCGGATCCGTCTATTTTGGGTGCAATTTTCAACCGTATTCCCTCGGCTGTTCCTTCCGCCTGCCTGTCAGGTTGAGCCGTGACTCGGGGCCTCATCTGGAGGGCTAAGTTTAAGACCCCGACCCTCCTGCACGGCTGTCCTTCTCCCACCAAAACAGGGCGTGATCTTGCTGTCTATCCTCTGCGTTAAGCAACACTCTCTGATTACAAGCATCTCTGTGACATCGCAGTCAATACTTGATGTGACGGCTGGAGCCGCAATGCTTCAGCTTCACAACAACAGGTCAGTGCGCAGGCATACCTCTGCGTGGGTGTCGACAACGGCTCCGTCCTGCGTGTCAGTACGACTTTCTATCTGCTCGTCTATCGCCTGTGCACACAAATGAGTACAAAAGCATAGAGAGCACTCGGTCAAGGCCACTCCTCCTTGAGGCACCACACAGCAACGTAGTTTTCAGACACACTCAGTGCATTTACACACTATTTTCAGCTTTTTAACTATTGCAGTGCCTTTTTCTAACATTTGCTTTTGTATATTTGACTTTGAAAAAAATCCCCATTTTGCATAGATGGGAATCTTCATTGTAGACTGTTGCAATGTTATTGTAACATAAAGTTGGAACAATGAACCTTTTGGGTTCATTGCTTGAAATAACAAAAAAGATCCTTGTCGAATTCTCATTTCGCTGCTTCAGATAAGCCCCCAAAGTCCCAGTCTGATGCCTGTCTGATTTGGTCTTCAAACATGTATACATGCCAGAGCGACATGGTGAATCATTGAGATTAACGTCAAAGAACAGAACTCACTTGTTGATCCTGCAGAAGGGTGTTTGTGGGAATTGCAGCGAGTGATTTGTAGCTCAATTTAATCTTGTGTGTCTGAGAGAGAGAGCGAGAGAGAGAGAGAAAAAAACGCACCAAGAAACAAACGTGTCATATGTGTTTTAGACATTCCTGCCTCACCTCACACGGCTGCAGGCGGCTCATCATGCAGAGGCATCAGCCACTCACGAGGAGGAACTAAACCAACATGTGACTCGCTCTCACATCACTTAGCGATGCAGACGGCAGGAACGTTTGACAGACTGTTTGCATCAACGAATTTAGTGTTCCACGCTCAAATGTTGCCGCTCGCTTTGACTGAATCCAGTTCCTCTCTGATTTCTTTTTTTGGTGATGTTTCCAAACTTCAGGCGAGCGTGCTCCGCTATGATGACACTTCCTCTTTAAGATTTTGACATTTCAGCTGTGTCAGGCGATAGATTGGGACTCTCTGCACACCAGCAATCTCTAACAAGCTCAAAGACGAACAGGGAGCCAACAGAGGGAACTGCACTTGACATTAAGTGAGTGAGGTCTATTTTTAAACACACCGTGTGAGAGCAGCATGTCAGAGAGAACATATATTAAAAAAAATACCCTCGATTGAAGCGAGTCATGCAGCAGCTACCTTTCTTTTTTTACCCTCTCTGTCACTGTAGTCTGATATTCCACTCCCCGGCCTCGGGGAGGGCGTGGAGCGCAGGGAGAGAGAGGGTGACGGAGTCAGGTCTCTGATTGGCGGTGCGGGAGAGGGCGTAGGCGTGGGGGTGCTGCTGGGCGACGGCCATCCCGAAAATGCAATGGGCGTGTAGCGGGAAGGCGGCAGGCAGTGGGTTCGGGGAAGACTCCTCGGCGGCGGGGAACTTTTGGCATCAGGGCGGCTCCTGTCTGGCTCACAGCCCCTGACGGAGCTCCGTGTGGCAGGGAGAGGCGATGTCGCGTCAGCGCGAGCAGAGAAAATTGTGGCACATGAGTGAGGGTGCAGAAGATGAGGAGGACAGGCAGGGGGGGTTCTCAGGCGCTGAGAAAGCGAGTGAAGCCTTGAAAGAGATGAATTCGGTTGCCGGCTCCATTTCTGGGGCCCCGGGGGGTGGGGTTCATCACTGAGTTTTTTCAGGTCATTTTCTGCTTGGCCCTCCGGAAACATGCGATTGCTGCTGGCCTTTAGCTCCGGGGGCTGACAAATGGAGGAATTTGTGTGCGACAGCTTTTTGGAAGCATTGCAGCCTGCCTCTTCACACTTTGGAGGGCAAATAGATTGCAGTTTGGAGCTGAACAGAGGCAGCGGGACTCTGGCCAGCGTCGTGCTGCCTTTCGATGGTGGCGGTGAACTCATTGCCTCCCGTCGAGGAGCACAGTCCAGGCGCGTGTGCTCCGAGCAACCCTTTACTGGGGTCCGCGGGCACGCTGCGCGGGGCTCATCCGAGCGCACCGCCGGAGGAGCTGTGATGCACCTGTCAGCTTCTCTGCGAGCGTGGCTTCGACTCTCAATAGATGCTGATGAGGAGAAGTGGGAGGAAAATTCAAGAGGAATGGAGGCCACGCTGGAGGCCGCTGAGCATGCGTTGCAGAAGGACAGGGTCACGGGGTTAACAGGCCAGCAGGGGGTGTAGGGCCTTTGCAGGGCGGAGGACAGGACCGGCAGACGACCTTTCCTCAAGATGGCAGTGAGAAGGGAGAGTCGGGTGAGGGGAGGTCTGTGCCGGGGAGGGGGGGACTGAGGATAGACGGAGGACGACAGGCTGTCGCAGGAGGAGAAGCAGGACTCAGGGATATGGACCAGACTGGAACCGGGAGCGAGGAAGTGCCTCTTGAGCTGGACGACGGCTGGAGAAAAGACGCCAGAGCGCACGGAGGAGCAGGGAGAGACGGTGCGGCTGAAAGAGGCAGGAGAGGTGACGGATGACAGCGGCACGGCCGACCAGCTCTTCTCTCTGTCCCACGCCTCGGACAGGATGGACTCCCTGGACGAGGCCGGGGTGGGGAACAGGTCCGCGGAGTCCGTGGGGCTGGTCCTGTCCTCCGACACGGACCTTCTATTTGCAAAGCAAGCCAAGCTAACCTCAGCATGTGTGGCGGAATCATGACACGCAGGGGAAATGCCCCTGCGTTGATCAACAGCTGTTTCCATGGAGGCCGTCCGGGCGTCTGCGTGGTCGGGGGTATTTTCAGACTGTGCGCTGACTGCAGGAGAGGCCCTGGGGTGAGAGAGGCTCACATGGTCTGCCGAAGGCTTCGCCTGGAAGACAAACAAATATATACCCGAGTGTCTGAGTGGGATTTCCTCGAACCATAAAAGCGCAAAGGGACACAGTTTGACACTGCGGCAGAAAAACTCAAGCAAACTCATTGAAAGACCCGACGAAAATGATCTGAATATGTGTCTTTCAGCTTGTTCTAATCTAATCAAGGAGTCAGATCTGAAAGGCAAAGGAAGCAGCGACAAGTGCTCTTGTGACAGAACAAACATCAGCTTTATCAAATTCTATTCCCACATGTATCAAATTAAAAGCACAGACCTTGTTCCCCGTGACATTGGGCGTGCTCTTGTACTCACCGGAGGCTCGGTTGCCGTTGGCGTTGCGTTCCCCGCTCGTCCCTCCACAGAGGTCCTGATGACCACTCGCTCGGCACTGAGACTGTGTCCGCCCGACATGGTCTCCTCGTGGCACACGGATGCGGTCTGGTGGCAGGAAGTGAGGCAAATGTTTAGAAGTGACAGGGCAAGTGAAACCTGAGAAAACCCGAGGTGACCCTCAGTGGGCCTCTCAATGGGGGGCCAGCAGAATGGGGGGGGGGGGGGCTGGCTGGTTTCACTGCACCACATGCCAACACAGACATGTATTTCACACGCAGACGCACGTGTCAGGCTGACATTGGTTTAGTGCGTGTGTAGCATGCGCAGAGCTGGACAACTGCTACTCTGTGTACACAGGAGTCGAGTGTTGCAAGAGGCAAAACAGCTTCCCAATGTAAAGAGGAGCAAACCAGCCAGTGAATTAAATCCTTCAAACCAATGTTCATCTGAAGGTTTGATCTAAGGGATAAAAGTTTGAATGAGCTTCAAAAAAAGCTTAATGTCTAAGACATTAAAAGGATACAACAGGAAGTTGGAAATGGGCCATCTGAACATTACACATCATATTTTCAGCAAGTACGGAACACAAAACAGAACAAAATGCAAGTTTTAAATGCACCACCTTTTTTGTGTGACAGCAGAGTGAAGTTAGGGAGAAAAGGTGCTCGTCACGTCCATTGTGACTGCCCTGACCTCCCACTTTCATGCTAATTATTACAACAGTTATAAATAGGCATGGCAGGAATTCAGAATGGGAGCCTCTTTGATGAGAGAAAACATCACGCGAGGAGCCATGACAGCAGAAAAAATCCACCTTTTTTCTGGAGCCTCGATCAAGAAACTGACGGCCTCCCAGTGTTTACACTTAGATCTGGGACAGGATCCAAACGGCAGCTTATGTCGACCGGTATCGCCCCGAATCGGCTCGCAGTAATGATTTGGCAGGTCTTCGATGTCCGCTGCCAGCAAATAAACGAGATAAACCAACGAGAGATCGACACAACGGGCGCAACAGCCTCACGCATGTGATGAATATCGGTTGTGCATGCGTGACATTGGTGTTGTTCTGGCTGCAGGCCGCTTCTTGACAAATTGAGATTAATATGATTACTCAGGGTACGTTTGAAATTAAATGAAGTGAGTGTGCCCCCTTCTGGGAACTGATACGCTCCCTCGCTTCTGCCTCAACGACTGAATTCAATCTGTGACCCAAGTCAGGGCCACACGAACAGCCTGGTTTGTAATGAGATGGTAATCACATGGAGAAAGCCACTGGGTTATTGAAGCTCACATATCAAATCAGTGGTGGCCCTGTACTGCACAAAATCATAATGAGCCTATAGAACATATGGCACAGGGGAACATATATACAATTTTCTTTCTTTTGAAAAGACAAGCTGCGCTCAGTCACACTGCAGGATTAACGAGCGGTTGAACGTCTCCCCGGTCGTTCGCCGCGTTTCACGAAAGCGTGAACGCAACAAGTCCGGCGGTCTGATTAAGCTGCGAATCGCCACTAACTATACGTTGGATTACTGTCAAGCTGATATTTTGCTCTGCTTTCAAACGTGAGCGGGACGCTACCTGACAACCTGTGCGCACGTGTGCAGAATCAGGAAAAATCCCGAAGGCCAGTGGGAGAAAAGCAAACGTCACGACTCAGCTGCAGCGAAGGAGAGACGGATGCTTTTCACTTCGTCTTCTTCAAAGAGGCGATTCGCCCACATCAAAGTCTCATTTGCCATGTGGTTGGATTTGGGATGCATTTGGTTTGACCTTCAGATTGGAGCGCCATTTGGTGCTTCCGAAGCGACTCCTGTCAGTGTAACTTGACTCTGGGTCAAACCGAAGCGAACCAAGAAAAGGTCCTGGAATCCAATCTGTCTGATACAATTCATGCTTGTTTTGAAATATTGCCATTAAAACAACCAAAAAAAAGGCTGAGAGATGAAGAACGCACCGCACTGAGGGAACTCTACTGGATTTCATGGAAAATGTTCTGCTTTGAAGCCAAAAGGAAGATCAGAACGATCAGCATCTCACAGTGGCAGACTTGGCAGTGACTGCATCAGTGTCTACAGAATTATGCAAATAAAATCCCAGCGTCAGGATGTTTGCGTAAACTTTTAAAGTTTCACGTGGAACATTTTTTGTATCATTTGCAACTTCTTTTTTTCGTTTCCAATGATGAAATATTCATCTGGCTCTCGAAATCACCCAAAAGTGTTTTGTTTTTTTATTTTATCTTCTCTCTTGAGCTTTCCTAAAGAAACTGTGCCACTCTTGTTTCTTCTGGAGAGGCTCTGGTGTGAACCCAGTTCTAAGACGAATCAAACGCAACATGAGTGATTGCTGTGCCTCTGAGTCACAGCGTGAGGCGGCGCTGACTCTATTTACACTTGTGTTTGTGTTTGCAAAAACCGGGCGGCAAACGTGGGGACGGAGGAGCCAAGAGGGCCTTCAGGAAAAGGCTCCCTGAGAGTTACGCGCATGGCCGTACATCCCTGCGGTTCACCGACCGCTAATGGGACACTTGAATTCAGCCTTCGTAGTCATTCTTTTCGTGTCGAGTTTGAGTGATTTATAATCCTGCGTAACGCAGCCGGCGGCAAAAGAAAGTGCAAACAATGAAGACAAGAGTGTCAGCAGGCTGTAAAGCCTTCCTGAGTGAGCCCATGCTATCACAGCCAGCATCTTTGTGTACTTAATCCATTTATCTGAGATATTCATGTTTGTCTTTGTCAGATTATCCTTGCAGCCATTGTCGATCTTAATGTCTTCGCATAGTAAACCTTTCTGTACACTTTGTCCTGGTTTGGGTCGCAGGGGACTGAAGCAAATACCAGATAACAAAAGGAAAATGCTGAGTACAACCTCAGGCGGTCCAAAGAGCGACACACAATATCGCACACACGTTAACACCTATTAACAATCTCGAGGGACCGACATGTCGCCGGAGACAGGCAGTGTTTGTGGAGGAGAATTACCGGGCACATTGAGAACAGGCCAAGAAAGACATGAACACATTCTGGAGATAACAGGAGTTGGCTTCGCAGGGAGAAACAAAACACAAGCTTGTTGGGAATTCAACCAAAGTATGTGAGAACGCAAAAGACTGACATCCGACGGATGAAGTAGGAGCAGGAGTTCGGGTAGGAGACAGGACACAAGGCAGTGCGCGGCTGGGAGCTCACAAAGTCCCTCAGATACACAACCCAATGCAGTCAGTGCAAAGGCACCAGAGCAAACTGCATGGATGCTGGAAAACAAGCATCTGGGCAGTCTTGAAGCTGTGCAGTCGCATGTTGTCAGTCAACAACATGAAAGGCTACCCCTGATTCAGGTTGCAGCAGTGGGGGGAGTAGCGCCATCGCTCCAGGGACTGGACCTTTGAAGTGTGCGAGTGTGCGGGCAGCCGGCAAGTCGACTCCAGGCACGGCGGAGCCGATTGGCTGCTGTGAAGTGGGATGAACGCTCGCTGGCCCCTTCAGGCCCCCCCGACAATCGACACCACTGGGGGGTAGACAACAGCCCCCAACGCGGCTGCTTCCTGTAACTATCAGCTCAAGCGTCTGGCTTGTGTGGTGAAGCTGAAGCAGCAAACTTTGATCCCAGAAGTGACACGCAGTGGTCTGTGTGGGCAGGTGACTGTCAACATTTTCACACAGAGTTTGTCCCCCATTCCTTTCATTTTATTTCAGCTTTTATCATAATGTGCTCATTTGGTTGATGGAAATCATTGGAGACGTTCATCCTAAAAGCCTCAAAATACAAATATCACATTTAGTTGCCAGTTGTTTATCTGAGGGTAGGATACCTCTCTGGACTGACCGCCCATCGCTGCTTTTCATGACAGAAACACCAAAACATCCTTCATCGTTTTGACGATTTGCTTCAGAACAACAGAGTCAAAAAAGACAAAATAATCCACTTCAGAACTGTCCCCAGTTGAGAGGAGCTAGACTTCCCATCCAACTGTTCCTGATGTCTTGTTTGTCTTCTCTAAACAAACTTTGTCATCATAATTAGCCCACCGATGACAAAGTTTTCCGGGAGAAGCTTTTGACGCTTCCTCTCGAGGACGTCTCCCTGATTGTGCGCTTCTATAATTTGAGCTGAAAACGGAGTCGCAGCACTGCCAGCTGCAGTGAGACTTGGTAACGCGATTAATCACTTGAAGAGTTGAAACACTGACAAATTCCCGCCAGCTTCAGAGTGACATAATTGGGTCATTACCCCACTTTAGTTTCCCCAAAAGAAGATCGACTGCGGGTGTCCCTCACAGACGCTTTAAGAAGGGGCGTCTGCAGGCAGACTTCAGCTGTTCATTTCAAATATCCACAGTAAAAGTATTTTGATAGGACTGAATATTTTGAAATAGCTCTCTGAAGCTATTTCTATGTATTTATATGAAGAAATATCCGGAGAGAGAGAGCGAGAGAGAGAGAGAGAGAGAGAGAGAGAGAGAGAGAGAGAGAGAGAATTATTGCTTGTGTACCTTTTGCTCGCTCCTTGTCGGGGGATCAGGTCTCCATTCCTCCCTGATGATGCTTTCAATCGGTAATCGCTGCACAACCGGCACAAAGGTGAAAATAAAGGGCTTGGAGGTGACGCCTGCTGCAACCTGCCACATAGAGAAAAGAGTGTTGTGATCATGTATCCTTCATCAGCTCTCCTGTCAATGAAATATAGATTGTTGGTGAAGACGGGCGACGGTTTGAGACCTTCCACGCTGATAGAAAGTTAAAGGAACCATAGTTTGTTCAATCCTGCCAAACTTTCCCTAAAGACTTGTTTTAGGTCACTTTCAAAGTGCTTGAATGAAGCACAAGCGGTTCTTTTATCTTCCTGCAGCACCGGGAACCCCCCCCCCCCCCCCCCGCCTGGCCCCCACCCTCCACGTGATCCATCATCATCACACACATGCCCTAACACACAGATTAGGCAATTAAGCACCCTACTGCTCCAAGCAGTGACACACCCGAGCTCAATGAGGGGTGATAAATTGCGATTAAATTAGCCTCATGTTCTCGTCTGCTGCGGGCACCTGTGCTTCGCATGCGCTGTGCCTTTGGTGAAAGGTGCCCTGGGTATTCCTCATCAAATAATCCGCGTTTAATAGCCGGCGATGCAGTGACTGACATGCCGATGTCAGAGCGGGTGTTAAGTCTTGTCACATCTTGTCACAGAGGAGAAGTTTACGGCAAGCACCAGAGAAAAAAAACACAGAGAACCGGCGACAATCTGATAATCTGGACATTCTGTCGGCGTCCGTTGTGCCCGGTGCAGCCAGCGCCCTCTCTGCCACGCAGCACACGCTGTCTATCTGACAGCTGCTGATAGAAAAACATGACATTTTCATCCTCAATTATGCCCGCATGTTCCAGACTTCAAGGCCAAATAGCTTCCAACAGCTCTGAATATTCTACCAATTGCTGTTGAGAACGTTCATATTTACTGGTCATTTTCAGCTCTCGGCTCCTTAAGTTGTGTAGAGGAAGTTTACAAGACATTTGTATCAACAGTAGTGTGTGGCTGGATTTGGAGGAAAGGTTTAGAGAAGCAGGCCTTGGAGCTGCTGAGGATAGCAGCGTCATATTTTTGTCTGCGACGCTGAAAAAAAGAATGAACACAAGATTAATCTGACATGCAGAGCAGAAGTCAGCAGCAAAGCAGGTGAAGTGAAACTAATCAGAGAGAGAGAGAGAGAGAGGGCGGGAGGGAGAAAAATGGGACTCGAAACAGCAAAGTAATCATAAGTTCCTAAGAACTCAGCGTCCTGAATGAATAAACTATGGAGGGAAACTGAACACATCTATCAGTGAGTTCGGGATAAAAAGAGTGTTCGCGGGAGAGTAACAAATCAGCGGAGCGGCCTGACAGTGATTACAGGCTTTTGTTGATAACGTGAATCCAGCAGTCGGAGTTCTTACTGAAGGACACCGGAACCTCCGCCGGTAGCAACAGCTTAGTGGTAATTGGGCTGTAACAGAGCGATTTCACTGCCGGCTGAAACGTTTCTGATCCGGTCGCTCTTGATGTCCGTGTCCCGCTTCTCGTTCAGAGGACTTGTGTGGAAATGGACGTTCCCGTTCAAAGTGGGATGAAGTACAAACACTGTGGATGGGAACGAACTGGCCTGCTGTTGCCGTGTTTTCACGGCTTGGCTTATGATTCTGATTATCATCTCTGACCGTTACATTTTTCTGACTCACTCTTTCTAAAAGCTCAATGAGTTCATGTCCAGGATGTTGAAGCATTAAAGTGAGAATGCAAAGAATTAACATCGGGCAGCTGCTAAAGGCAGATAATAAGTGAATGTTAGCTGTGGTTCCGAACTGTTTTGTTTGTTTCCATCGAAACTTAATTAATCAACTGCAGCTTCGTTGACAGAGATGCGAGCTGAAAGAAGAAAGCAAACAGCTTGAGATTGGGTTTTTTTTCCACCAGCTTTGATACTTTCACTCGAATCAGTAACTGAAGGCGAGATGACGGTTCCGAGCATTGCTTGTTTTTGTGGTTTTTCTTTGAACAAACTGGGATTTCTTGAGTCCAAGGAGCAACATGTCACAGCTAAGCGCTTTCCTCCCCAACACAGGTTTTTATGGGGTTTTTTTCAAGACAAGAGAAAAAAAAACTGGTGCAAGGTGGCAAAAAAAAAGACAACCCTGCGAGACCGCCGCACCGTGAAACCTCTGCAGGAGCCGCAAAGGCGACCAACCACATCGAGCTGTCTGCTCTTAGTGCATAGCTCGGTGCACATTACAACATTCACTGTTGGTGCTAATGTGTGGAAGCTCCACCGAGTCCAGTCATGCTGAAAATCAGAACGCCTCAATCCCACATAGAAAGGACACCCCCCACCGATGATTATCTCCATTTAACTGCCAAAACCTCGCATCTTTTCACGCTTTGTGAAACCGGGCCAGGGCCCTCCGTACGTTGCCCGTAGGTGACGCAGTGGCTTCGCGTGTTAAAGTGGCGCATCTCGGCATCTCAGGGTCTGACTGTCTGAAGACATTTCCTGTTCGTTTCCACTGAAGCAATTAAAAGCACACGGTCGAGGAACGCGCCCAGCGCAGCCTAATCACGCTCGCCACGCTGTTGACGGGACATCTTCCAGCTGCAGAATAAGGGCCGAGGAATTTTCTTCGACTAATCAGCTGAGGTCAGTTAAGAAGATACTTGAAGTCTCAAAGGAAACAAAAGAAGAATCGTAGGACCTGCGCTCACGTCTGTACATGCAGTTAGTCGAGACAACTTGCTGCGGAGGTGGAAGCCTGCAGTTTTCTAAGAACAATGTGTGGCACATTGATGCTTGGAGGAAGATGAAAGAAGCAGAACGAATAGCGAATTCTTTTACAAAACTAAATTGCGCCGAGTTTTAGATGGAAAAAACGCGGCCTATCGACGGTGTGTATAAATTGGGCTTTGACAGCCACAGAGGCACACTGAGCAATGGATTCGAGTCATGCAGATCTGCCTGTGAGTCGATCATGTTTGTGTCCCGAGGCTCAGTTAACAGAGATCAGACTCCTCACCTCGCAGTCGATACGAACTCGACAGGTACTAAGACCTCAGGGCCGCGTCGCCTGCATTGACTGCCTGTTGGTACAATATTTACATAGGAACTGCTATCTAATGTGGTTAGCTCAAGGGTAAAGTGTGTATCTATCCCCAGAGGAACCTGCTTTTTTTTCTCAGCCACAGCGACACCGATGTTCAAACAGCAACGACAGAAATCGGTCCAGTCCGAGTCGCCTCCTGATTGGAGCCAAATGAAAATGATTCACCGGTTAGTTCTTTACGGTGAGACGCTCATGATGGTCCTATCGTGATATGACATAACGTCGGGAGTATAAATAAAGTCTAAAGCTGCTGACAGTGTTCCTAAAGAAGCTCACAAGCTCAAGTTCCACCCCCACCCGCCTTCTTCCTTTACTTGCTTCCAAAACGAGGTGAGTAAATCATTCGACACACACTGTTGAAAGCAGACGAGCTTTGTGTGTTAGAGACGTCGCATTGATTGTTTTTCAGCGGCTAGAAAAAACACACTGGCACCACACCAAAGGATATGAGGCGGATATGAGGCTAAAGAAACGCTCAGTGAACCTCTGTTCCAAGCGAGCATCAACTGATGTCCGACTGGGGATGAAAACTGCCTCTGTCCGCAGTTCCTTCATCGTGATGTGCAGCTGTTAAAACGTCAGCGTGAGAATTTGAGGAAACAGAAAAGAAAGTCCACCATGTTTCCATTTCCTCCAGATTACGGCTTAAGTAGCGCCTATCCTCGGCGAGATGAGAGCGGGATTCATTTGACTGGCGTGTGCACAGTCTCACGTGGGGCTCGTCTTTCAAAGCCATTCAATGAGCTATCGGCAGATTGATTCAGACGAGCGTCACACACAGGGACGCAAACAAAAGCAGCTGACATCGCCAGCGTTTTTGTGGGTCACAAACATCAGGAGAACAGATTTTTTTCTTTCCATGCAAAGGAAATCAGACTAATTAGCCCAGAACATAACGTTCTTCTTGATGTTTCTGTGGGACTTCAGCTTCGTGGCTCTTTGTTTGTGAGCTTCGTGGCTCCAGGACTGTCATTATTTCAAGGTTATTTCCACATTGTGTGTAAGACAGCAGGCATGTCTTACTGAAGTAGGGACAATAGCTATTCATCTAACATGCGCAAAATGTATTCAAATCCATTGGAAACATCCATTATTCCGGCTAATTTTCTATATTTGTGTTTCATTTCATATTTCTGCTTGCGTTCATATTTATGAGGTCATTCACGATGTCAGATGGCATCAGACAGCATGTATAATAGTTTCACAATTATATATACAATCTATATAAACCCTTCGTTTCACAGAGCACCAGTGTTTATCCTAAAGAGAGCAGTCCATCCGTGATCAGCTATGAATAAAATAAAACCAAAATAAAGTGTGTGTGTGTGGGGGGGCATAGCACAGATTAGTAGACAGAAATAATCTTCCCATAAACTTGTTTATCTCTTTGCCAGTTACGAAACCTGCCCTGTTTGCTGGCATGTCCTCCGTAGTCATAACAGAGTAAGTTTACACCGTGAAAGGTTGAAGCCTGCGTTTCCTACTTGCCCGCTTGGAGCCCGCTTTAATGTTTCACAGCGCCGAGTGCTGCCGAGGTCACGCCGTCCTCCTGGATCACGTTTCCAGCCACCACTGACTGCCTGAGCCGCGCGTCGCCCCCCCCCCCTTTCCTCCTGCTCGACCCTCGCTCGTGCTTTCCTGGTGCCGCTGCGTCTCAAAGACCAGAGTCTGAGGGGCACTAAATCATTTGCCCAAAGAGCCCACCCTGTGCGGGGGCAACGGTCATAAAGTGCGACCCGGAGGAGAAAGTGACAAATGCTCCTCGAAGAAGCTGGAGACAAACACTGGATGAAGGTCTGGGCTTTGTTAACTACATACATACACAAAGATGTTTCTCAAAGCGTAGCTGACACTGAGCCACAGAGGGAACCAAACAGTTGGGTGTCACCAACTAAAGAGTTTAATTACAGACAAACATGGGACCCCTCCCCGCAGGGTAGATAGGGGGTTCAAATATAGCTCAGAGCCAGCTGCTACTGAGCACTGCGCCGTGTCTGATTGTTGTCAACAAACCTTGTGAATATTACCAGCATCCTAAACTAAGAGATCACACGCACTCTGTCAAGAACGTTTCAACAGAGATTACAGGCAAATCTGAAAGTCTCCATTCATTCATGACCCTTTTTCTTCATGATCGTGCGTGCGTGCGTGCGTGCGTGCGTGCGTGCGTGCGTGCGTGCGTGCGTGCGTGCGTGCGTGCGTGCGTGCGGTGGAGGACACAGCAAGGTGTTCTGGCTGGATGGACCACAGTTCATGCAGCTTAGAGGCAAAATGTTTCTCAAAAAAGCAGAATTCAAAGTCAGCCTTGCTGCAACTCCGCAGCTGAGGCAGGGCAGGGAAGTTACCGCCGCATCAGAACAAGGCTTACTCCTTTTACAGCCAGGAAAAATACATGTATTTTCAAAGCCCCGCTTACCTCTGCGGTGTTTTGATCCAGCCAGTCCATTCCTGCTACGAACGCCTCTCCATCCGACGAAGGTCCGGGCGTCACAGCAGCAGACCGCTGGTGTTGATCGGAGCTGACATGGAGCACGAGATGTCCACTTTTCAGCCCCTCTGGTGCAGTTCAAACCGGGATCCCGACGGTGTGCATGTGCACGGCCCTGCAGATTTCCTTTTATAGACACATAATAGCCACAAATAGCATGCAGACAGCAGCCTGTCTGCTGGGCACCGCTGACAATGTTCACACTGGACACTGAGAGGGGCAACAAAGCCGCCCTGATGGGAGTATACAATTACTGTTATTCTAAATGTTCTCTACTCGTGAAGGACTCTGGATTTCCCGCTGAGTGTGGCTTTTCATTATTTATCTACAAGCATCACTGAAGAAAAACACAAACAGGTTCTGAGCTGAAGCCTGGTCACAAAAGGAAAGAGTGGTTGTGCCGAAATTGACTGAAGAGGGCGGGAAAACAGCGCAGGACAAAAGCAGAGAAAAGGAAGCATTCCAAGTTAAGAGGGAGTGTCTTATCTAGCGATGGTGACAATTACAACGTTGTATTTCTTACATGAAACATTTACAAGAGACCTCCCGCCCACCTCGCGTTGTGCAATAGATGAGTATGGATGAAAGAGAATAGCCAACTGAATGAACAGGCCTGCGTTTCAGTGCTACAAGGGGGAGCGGTGCTGTGAAATAAAGACTTAAAACGAGTGGAATTGCCGTCTTATTTAAGTGCAGAACAGGATTCCGTAGTTTCTATTCATCAAATGCTTAATTTCCCTCTGGGTGGTGTGAGGGCCCGAGAGCCCACAGATTGGTTTGTACATGTGTCAGCATCTTTAGGGTAATAAGCCAAATTCATCAACCCGATTGTTTGGAGGAACATTGACTTTTGCGCGTCCTTATCAAGCGAGTGAGAGCGGATGTTAATCCCTTACGAACACGACACATTCTTCATTCCCGTCACAGCTGTTCTTGTCTGTTTCTGCGAGGCTGAGCCCCCCCTCCCCTGCCGCCCGCCGCCCGCCTGTGGCAGCGGCAGCACACAGTGTCACTGGGAGATAAAACCACCTCAACACCTCTGCCTGGCCCTCACTGTTTAACTCCTGGAGCTGTGTCCTGAAAGCAGACTGCGAGCCTTGTTCCACATGGAGAGGTCCAAAGTTAGAATAATAAAGCCCGAAATGTGCACAGAAACACCCAAACAAAGCTCCGATGAACGCTTTGGATTTTCTGTTTTCCTCGAGACACAACTTCGATATGAGAATTAAAAAAAAAAAACATGACTCATTCTTTATCTGCTAGACATCCACTCAAACACTGTATTCAGTCTGCACCCCATCAGAGACCACCAGCAGGGACGTGGCACTAATTGCAGCTCTTCATACCATGAACAAATGGAGCCTTGATCATTTTGTTTGTTGACTGCTGGATCCTATATGCACAGCACTGATCATTTTATACTGTCAGATGGTGGCATTAAGGCAACGCTACAAGTTCCCGCTACATTGTTCTTTCTTCGGAGTGGAATTCTGATGGCAAGTGATGGACGGATTGCACGCGATATCGAGGACATAAGCTGATTCAAAGTGGACTTTCAGGAGCCGCGATGGCGTCAGCTTTAGTTAAACCTGCCGTTAGAGGGTTTTTATCGTTTAAAGGCTGTTCGGATCTCAAAGGCTTCTGTTGAGTCCAACCAATTACAGCCTTTCTTTGAGGAGAAAGCCAAGAAAGTTCCTGAGTTGGTCTTTCGTTTCTCTCAAAAACCCAACGACCTTCCCCATTGAAAAACACCACAACCCTGAAACAGAAAGGACTCTTTGAATACTTACCTTTTACGAAGGAGAGTTACAAACTTGAGCAAAAAACTTTCTCCTAATTAGTCGTTAACAGCTTTTTCGCCCTGATTTGACGAGATTTTTCTTACTCTGTTTTTTTCCTTCCAATTGATCGTTTTGGTGTGGTTCTATTTTTATTTACATTTGCCACGCTGTCCCAACACTTGAAAAGTTTGCAGGACAAAAGACTTGTTTTATGTTTCAGAGGCAATCTCAACGGTCAACATTGAAAGCAGAGTTTATTCTGGACAGCACGGGCTCAGGAAGCCCCAAATCCTCATGGCCACAGTCGAGCCCACCACCGTGTCACTCTGCAGCTCCTTCAAATCGAAGAAGCCCCTCAGCGGCAGAGTCCAAGTTCCCAAAGTCCCCCTTTTATTACCGAGTGTTTTCTCAGGGAGCCTGTTCAGCCTCCTCGGGAAGGTCCCGGCGAGGTGGCCGAGCTCCTCCCGAGACCGAGGGAGTCCCCCAAGGTGAGCCTGACCCCCCAGTAATTGACTCTGAATTGAGTTTCACACATTGGATGTGTTTCTGTCAACAGGTCGGATCCTGGGAGGATTAACACACACGGCAGTTGCATCGCGTTAAAAACATGAAAAAAGTGGGGGGGGGGGGGGGGGGCCGGATGCATTTGAACTCCTT
>JASSRZ010000014.1:7555030-7568554 GCA_032164315.1 Malacoctenus gilli | reverse complement strand
CCCCCCCCCCCCCCCCCCCCCCCCCCCCCCCCCCCCCCCCCCCCCCCCCCCCCCCCCCCCCCCCCCCCCCCGGAGGCATGTGAACTCCTTCCTTCCCTCTCTGACTCCGAAAGAAACAGCGAGCCTGACGGAGCGACGCACTTGCACTTTATTGAGAGGGCGAACACTAGACAAAAAAAGCCATCACGTAACACAAGGCAGGTTCGCACAACACGTCGGAACTTTGGAGCCACGTCGTCCGTTCTCCTTCTTGGCAGGAAACTTAAGCAGCGCGTTTAATCTCAGCAGGCTGCATTGGGCTTGTAGCGCAGGTGTGTGCGGATGCGAAGCAGAGCTGTCAGTCTGGTGGAGCCCCGCTGCACTCCGCTCAGCCCTGTGGCATTTTATCTCCCCCGAGGCCTATAAAAGGTTTCCGAGTGTGACGCCGTCACGAGCGGAGACACTAATGTGCCTGTGGACGGGAGACGCTTTGCTTGCATTGATGTGCAGCAGAGGAGGCCAGCATCATTCATTGGGCAATCGACTGCATCAAACGCTGCTGTGGGATTTATTCCGACAGGAGAGTGCTCGCAACTCCAGCTAGATGAACTTTGGTGTTTCAGCAATAGGAAATTTGGAAGCAGCAGCTGGATTTGACGGACAAAGAGCTTTTTCAAGGACAGCAAAAAAAAGACAAAAAGGGGAAAAAACTGTTAACATGACCCTGATTTTCCATAGTTACTTAGCAAATAACTATTCCTGTAGCCACAAAATCAGAAGTCAGACGGTCACAGTCTGTATCTTCGATGGGTGCGACTCCAGGCGGGGGTCAAGGTGGGTAGAAGGCGCTGTCGCTGCAGTCGGCGTGCACACCTTTGTCAGATCTGTCAATATGGAGAGGCAGCGGTCTGCCGGGAATCTGTGTCAAGAGCTCCACATCGTCATCGGAGGTGGAGGGATGAGTGAGGATGATCCGGGGGATCTGTGGAGTGATTGCCAGGGAGGGGAACCGGAGGGAGGAGGGGAGGAGGCGAGGCGAGCACACAGTCAGATGATATGATTTGTACCTGACGGGGGTCTCTGAGGTGTCATGCCTTGCTGATTTTTCACCCTTTTCTTTCGACACGCTTTTTTTTTCAGAGGGATCCAGGAGAACGAGAGAAACGCAGCGTAGGATGGGACGATGGACAGTGCAAGAAATAATGACAAATAAATCTGCTTACTGTCATTGTGTGCTTTCCTTCCTGGAGTGGATCTTTTCTTGTTAGCACCTCGGCTTCCAGTTTCGACACAGTCCGATTCAGGTCACGCGCCAGATCAGACTGAAAGAGCAAAGAGTGAAGGGATAAAACGTTAACAGGGGGTCAATCACGCACCCTCTGGACTAAACCTTGTCCTGTTCGGGCTCCAATCTGGCCTACAAGATGACCAACACGCGAATCACTGAAAAAAAACCCACCTAAGGCCTCGTCAACATAGAGACTGGGGATATTTTGGTTTCTAAAAATAGATTTGTAAACATGTAATGATACCAAGATATCTGTCCACACAGAGCCAAGAAGACGGTGCAACATGTCCCAGGCCGGCAAGTGGTGCGAAACTAACAAACAGGAAAAGAAGACAAGACCTTTAACATCTGTTTTCAATAGTTTTTAATTTCCCTGCCATATAAAAAGTTGGGGAGCTGAATAATTGTGGACACCTGCTCACAGACATCTCAGAAAAATTCTCTGAGATTATTCCCACAGCGTTTCACACCTCTTTGTTTGTTTGTTTGTTTGCTTGCTTGTTTTTTCCACCCACATGTGACTAAGAACAGGGTTGGGGAGGGAGGGGGGGGGGGCAACAGTTAAGTTATAGACAGAGCTGCACGTGATCCAGCAAACCACCCACAGTGCCGTTGCCGTTGCAGACCACCGCCTCGATCCTCTGGGACAGACCGTCCTGCGGGCGCTCCGTCTCGGCCTGGACGGCGCTCGGGCCCCGGCCGTCCGCCGTGCACTGCTGCCGCGCCGCCACGTCCCGGGGAGCGTGCGGGGCGGCGTGCGGCTCGCACGCCTCTCGGGGAAGCAGCCGATCTCTGAGCACTTTCATCCGGATGCAGCTCCCGGCATTCCTGAGGGCGCTCACCGCCTCCTGGTGGGTCACTCCCTGCATGTCGAGGCCGTTGACCTGCAGAGGACCGGCCATACTTCAGGAAGCAGTGAAAGCAGCAGATCGAGATTCTCACACTGGACACACTGACAGTATTCCAGCTGCATTATTTGCACTTGTCTGTTTTCTATTATCACTCAGGGACGCTACTCGTCCTTTTTCTCAGCTTAATGCTGCCCCCTCGTGGTCACCGCGCGAGTGACAGCTTCCGGTGGCGGCAGATCTCAATCTGTGTTTTCAGCTTCCACATCGCTCATGCTGGGTTTGTTTATTCAGCTCCTACCTCCATCAATCGATCTCCAACATGGACCCCGGCCTTTTCCGATGGCCCCCCTTCAGTGACTCGGGAGATAAAAACACCCTGAAATGAAATGAACACAACCAGCTCAAAGGTTCAGCAGGTTTGTTTTGGGTTTTTTACATCAAAAAACACATCTAAAAAAATCAATAATGGAAAAACCTGAGTAATACCAGCAATTTTTAGCATGCACAAAACCTGAACCTTATATTTAATTGAAAAAAGCACTTCAATAGCACATTTCATGTTGAGGCGGAGTGATAGGTGAGCACATGGAGCCATTGGGGTTGTTGGGTTTGCGCGGCTGAAGCAATGAAGACCTTTCCAGGAACAGAGATAATTGGGGAGGCTTCACGTGTTGCTCCCAATCCTGCATCCTGTTCTGCATAAACAATGACCTGAAGGGTGCGCACAACTGCACCCTCACACCATCGTCAGTGTTGGATTTTGACCGCCGAGAAACCGAGTGGTCCCTTTCCGCTCCATCTCAGAGGTCAGAGCATGCATAATTTGTAAAGAATGAGCTCAGGCTCGGTAAGGGCCGCTCACGTTTCCATTGTGCAGAGGTTTGATTTGCATTCATGTTCACAGACGATGGTGTGAAGAAGACTTCCTGAGACTATGCAAGAAATTTTCGCCGCATTCTTTGAAAAAGGTTTTTTTAAGAGCTTTTTCACAAATATTTGGAAGATAGTCTTTCATTTCTGTCTATTTTATTTTGTAATATACTAAATCTGTTGCTACAGTTTGGACTCCATCAATTGTTTTCACAGTCTGAGCTGTTCAGCTCCGTCAACATCACACTTTCTTTACTTTTAACTCTCTTCACGCACCAATCAGCATAAAAGCAAGCAGCCTCTGTATTTGAAGTATGCGAGTCGTCTAGGCTGAAATCAACTCCACGTGTAATCTGATGAAAACTACAAGGAGCCTCTAGCGAGTGGTGTGTGCTTCAAAGCGGCTGCAGACACCTGCTTCGCACTCGGCATCATGCTTTTTGTATCTCACATGGCCAAAAGGTGGCAATTAAATACAATTACATTCCTCGGCTTGAAGCACAGATACATGGTGTCCCTTCGTCATTTGTCGATTGATTTTATGGGAGTGACGGATCATCAGAGCAAGCATGTGGCAGCAGACTGCTGGTGGGGATCAGACAGGTAAATGATGGGTGAACGGTGTGGCGGCGTGTCAAGATTTCCTCTCGTCTCTCACCTCATCGTCGTCTTTGTAAGGCAGAGAGCCTTTCCCACCGGCAATGCTGATCCCCAAACTGCCTCTCTGACCACACACCTTGACCTGTAACTAAGACACAGCTGTTTTAATCACAACCAAAAAGCAGCGACCATGGCATTATGTTATTCATGGTGAATTGACAGGCTGCTGGAGCCTGTTGAAGGACATCAGGGAGGGATGTTGAAGTTACTCTTAATGGCACTTGGGAGGAGAGTGATTCTGGAGGCAGGGGCTTCTCTGTCATCACCGCCGACTGCAGGCGCCTCGTGATGGATGGGGTCTTTATGCTGCCGACAGGGTTTCCATGGAGACCAGCCGGCACGTTGGGAACTCTGTGATGTTTGAATTTTCGCAGGTCTTGCGCTTCACCTCTGTGATGACGAAACCGACACGGCCGGGCGTCACTGTCTGAGAGCCGGCCTGCACTCTCCTGGTGATAAGAGAGAGTTGGATGCTTCAGCGTCTCACTCAAAGATTTCGGCCGAGCCTTCGATTTTTCTGCCCCCTGGACAGATCGTCAAAGGACCAAGCTGTCAGTTAACACTTCTTTTTCGATCACAGATCCAGAAAAAGTGAGAACCTGCCATGAGGAATCAATACATAATCTGGAATCCACAGAAACCATTTCAGACATCTAAATTGAAAAGAAAAAAAGAAAAAACACACCTCAGCTTGTGCATTTTCCGGTCTGATCTTGTCAGCGCTCGAGCAGTGACCGCACACTTGGACGCCGGCCGGAAAGAGTCGAGGTCCCCCCTGTGGGCGGTCCCTGTTGGCCACCCAGCCGAAGGCCGGGAGGGCCCAGGTCTGGCAACTGCTCCAAAGGGACGCGTTTGCTCGAGGGTCTCTACTCTCCTGCGGACGATCCGAAAACGCCACCTGCCGCTGGAAATTACAATTCAAAAAGGAACGTCGGGAAGAAAAGAACCTTCTGACAGGCATGAATATTCCAAGTGGTGTCAGGTGCAGGCGTGGTGTTGTTTCGCTGTCGGTGCAGGACTCAGAGGATGGAGCAGCTGATCCATGATGAATATCACTCTTTTCTGAGAGAACGGGCGGCTCATTAGTCAACATCAGCAAGAAAACATCATTTTCTAAAAGTGTTAATGAACTAAGAGTGCAAATTGTTCCAAACACTGGAGAAAAGAGCCAAATCGTAAGTGTATTTCCAGACCTTCAATCAATCAATCGGATGTTTTTCCTCGATGCCAAATTTTCTTGTGACAACCAGCATTCGAGTGAGTCCAAATCCAATGAACTTTATTAGCTCGGACTCTTCAAAGCTTCACAAGGAACAAACACAGAGTTGCATCCTGCTTGGTGAGAACCATCATCTTTGCTCTTATGGTGGTGACCAGTCAGAGAAGCAGCGATTTCATGCCAACATCGGTGCAACATGCAGGACGTGCAGGATCAACACACCACATGCCGGTAGAACCCTCATGCACGGCTGCACGCACAGACCAAGCGGGTGACAGACGGTTGACATCCGGTGACGCTTCGGAACTGATAGGGTGATAAAAAGGTGAGCCCAATCCAGCTGTGACCAACCCTGACGACATTCAAAGGAACACCAAGCGTTTGGTTTAGTGTTGCACTCGTTTTTATTGATCAGTGGTTAAAAAGTCATCCAAACCTCGAGGCCGCCGAGCCCGTCCGAGATCCGGCTTGTGCAGTTTGATCGGAGAAATAATTCAAAACATTAAAAACCAAAGCTCGAACCAACTCTCTTGGTCCTCTTTATGCGATCAAAGTAAAAACAAAAATAATACATTTGGACATGTACCACGAGCGAGCGAGAGAGAGAGCAAGAGAGAGCAAGAGAGAGAGAGCGAGAGAGAGAGAGAGAGAGAGAGAGAGAGAGAGAGAGAGAGAGAGAGAGAGAGAGAATACGATTTGTAGCAACGCTGAGAAGTGCATCAGAGTGGAACATGGAACGACCGCATGTTGACGGACGCCATCGACGTGGCTCCAACCTCATCCTCAAAGCCTACAGTGACTTCATACAGTACTCTTTGTTAAAGGGAGAGAACTTTCAAAACACAGCTGGATTTGGCGTCTACTCTTACAACGCAGCGGAGCACGGCACACATAAATAAGACAGCAGTGTTACTTCTGCGTCGTTACGCTGCAGATGGGCAAAGTTGGATGTGCGGTACCTAAAATCCAAACTCACTTAATTGATTTCTTCTCCAAAACAAAATCTTTTCTACAGATGAACCGAGAAGAGGATCCAAGGCCAGCCGCTCGCCTGTTGCCCATCCAACGGCCCGGATAAGACAACAGTGACTGTTTCATTGCTTTGATTTATAAAAAGGAGGAGAAAAAAAAGTACCGAGTTTGAAAAAGAAAAAAATAAAAAGGTTTCAAAATCTGATATGGATTTAGAAATTTGCTGTACATTTTATTTACATCTGAGCTGCCAAAAAGTATAAAAGTATCAATATTCACAGGCGACTATACAATAATTCCTAAATCAGTAGGTCCAAGAACTCCTGCTCTTTTTTTTGCCCAAAATGTAAAAAGTTTTCACCCAGTGTTCTTAAAAAAAGATATAGAACAATAATATAACACATTTAAGAAGGTCTGACCGTATTATAAAGACTTATAGTGCAACTATCTAATATATACTTTTCAAAGAGTCATTTAAAAAAAATTAATAAATCTTTAAAATATCTTTTAAATGGAGCGTCTCTGTGCAGATCATTGCAGCGGACAGTTAATAAAAGAGGAAGGCACGGTGGCCCTGGTAGGACTGGAGATGGAGGAAGGTCACAGGAGCCCCAGGGTGTTTGATCAGAGGGGGGGGGGGGGGGCACAGTGGGGATCGAGGGGGGGAGGGAAAGAACGGGGGACGGGGCCAAGGGGACTGTGCGGGACAACACGGTGGGACACGAGAGGTAAAAAATAAAAAGATCTCTGAGGTAAAAGGTCACACAGACGTGGTCACTCTGTCTGCAGGGCTATTGACCTCGTTCTTGTTGGAGTCCAGGCCTTTGGCGGCGTTCAGGTCATTGCGGAGGCTCTCGGCTGCTTTCTTCATGGTCTTGAGCTCGCCGGGGTGGGGCGTGGCCCGCCGCAGGAGCATTCCCTGAGCGCAGGGAGAAGGACTCTCGTTAGTGGGACACGGTAGAGACCCGCTGCCGAGGAAATGACGCTTTACGTATGCAACGAGCGGCGCTCCAAAGCGGGGCAAAAAAGCGGGCGGGAAAAGAAACCAGTGCCGTGGACCCGCTGGTGTCCCATCAGTGACCTTCTCTAAAACTGGAGCATGCTGAAGACAGCAGGTGACTCAGTGCACCACTGTGCACCGAGGCTCATCGGGTCACGAGCGTAGCACAACGCCAATCTGGGACCTCTCATATGAACCTTAGGGATTAAAAACAAACATCATCAGCCGCAGTGGCCACGATGCTCATTGTTGAAGCAAGAAAAATAGCCAGAGCTGAAGAAGGAGCTCTTCCGAGAGAGAATTTGTTGAGAAAAAAGTCAGAGTTGGACCAGAAAAAAAAAGGTTGGATTCTCTGTAAACAAATTGCAGCTTGTGGTTTTGCGTCTGAAGTTTTAAGTCGATCTGACAACAATCATGTTGAACTGCAAAAAAATGGTGAAAACCTAAAATCGACTTTTTGGTGGAGAAAAAAAACAACCTGTGGAAACTGGTCGTTTCCAGATCCTTATTTATTCCGGTGGTGTCTTTTTGCGACCACCTTTCTCTTCCGTGTCTCACCTTGTCGTCATCTTCCTCCTCATCATCGTCGAGGAAGTGAATGGCACTGATCCTGTTAGTGGCTTTGTTGTCCCAGGTGTCATCTGGCCCGTCGTTCACCAGGCTCTCCAGGCCTCCGCAGCGGGCCAGGCTGTCCGAGCCTGCGGTCGCCGTTCCCGCACGGTACAAACATGTGTTAGTGCAGTTCATGCGCACACATTAAAATGTTCAGATCAAATTACACGCGCACGCCGGTGTAAATACTTCGACGGATTAAAACCTATATGGCCGCGATGATTGCGTCCCCGCAATCTGCCGCTTCAAGAAATGAAAGCTGCCACATAACCCGCGCTAATAAGAGCGAGCCTGAAACTGCCAGATCACAGTTTCAAATCCCAGCTTAGTCACAGGCTTACAGCAACACAATCTTCCCCTGCCCCCAACCTCAGCGTGGCTCAGCTGACCTCCACCACTTTGCATCTGCATCGCTCCCACGGGAGGACCAGCGAGTCAGGAAACAAGCGGACACCTTTGCTTTTATTCCCAAGAAGCGACCGATTTAAACGCTTCGTTCAGTCATACGAAAGTGGTCAATTCTGCTTCGAAAAGGCAAACATTTTAGAGATCTGGGGGGACAAACTGCAGGAAGGTTGGACAGAGAAAAAAAGAACAACAATAAAGTGCTGTATCAAGAAGCAACAGACCCCCCCCCCTCCGGCAGCTTGTCGATACCCAGCGGGTGAGCTTTTAATGGCAGCAGGCCAGCCACTGCTAAGCCTCTTTAGCCGTCCAATCCACCTCCTTTCTGGAAAAAACATAACCAAGGAGGGCCTCAAGGGGGAGGGAGAGGGTCTGAGCCACTACAGGCGCGGTGATTCCTCCCAGGACCTCATAATCGACAGATCGTGCAGGAAGACGAGGAGCAGCGCCACAGCCCCCCCCCCCTACAAACCAGATCATGTGATAATGTCATCAAAACCAGAGGGCAACAAAATACTCCGCAAGAACTGAGCGTTACTCATGTGTTGCAGACTTGGCACCAAGCTGTTGCACTCGAGCGGAGGCTCGGAAAACAGTCTGTTCCTCTAATCAAGCCGTCCGCTGGGAGGACGACGCTCAGGATGATTCGCCGCGCTGATGATCTCGGGAGCGCGTTACCTTTGTCCGAGTCATACGGCTGCTGCGGCAGCAGCACGCAGGTGAGCACCTTCTCCCCCGTGTCGGGATCCTCGTCCGTCTGAAAGGTGAGGAGCGGCTGCGACTGGTTCTCCGACAGCCACAGCGCCTTCAGCCGTAGCGTGGTCAGAGACATCGGCAGGTGCGTGAGCCTGGACACCAAGCGGGGAGACGAGTCAGCGCGACGGCCGAGACACAGAGTGGACACCGGCGCGTGCCAGCGTGTGCACAGGCTGCATTGGAGATGCGTCACATTCAAATGAGACGTGAGGCCTCATTGTTTGAGCAGTCATCGTCTGCAGAGTGTGTGTGACTCAGGCAGCAGATGTTTGAAACTTTCCTGCAGGCAGAACTCAGGGCAAAACATGACTGAGTAGAAACCAGTGGAAACCTGCGGAAATATCGACATCCGCGTCAAGATGACATAAAACAAAACCTCCCGTTTTGGAGTCCGTCTCAGCATTGTCCTTGTTCACACAAGCATGATGGCTTGCTATGAAGGAAATCACTATGCATGCTTGTTACCAGACAACACAACGGTGTTTACTTAATGTCGGGCACAAGAATAAACGACGGCACCCCTTCCACTTAATCCCTGACGCGCTGAACAGCGTTGCTGCCGAGCGTACCGGTTGCCGGAGACGTCGAACACGTGCAGTTCCGTTGCTTGCGAGAGCTCCGGCGGTATCCTGGTCAGCTTGTTCTCTCGGACACAGAAGACATTCAGGCCGCTGCAGCCTCCGATCTGTGAGGAAGAGACAGGGGACGTGAGCGGGCTGCATTTCAACCGACGTACAACGGACAGACAGACGTCCGCAGCGCCTGACTGTGACTTCATTCCTGTGCGTGATTCTACAACAGCGTGAACTGAAGGAACTCCCTCGGCATTTGGGTACTTTGCCCTCGAACTGCGCATCTCGATGGCACACCCACGACATGTCACCGCGATGTGTCAGAGGAACCTAAAGTTAGGAACAATTCAGTTCATCTGACACTCAGCAGTCAGATGGACCAAAGGCTTGGTGGGCGAGCCGAGCTCCAGTTGGATCTGTTCATCGGCCCGTCGTCCAAACATCCCTCAGCAGAGAGCAACCAGAGTGAGCAGGTCAGTGAGGTGGCGTTCAGGGAGCGCAGAGTAACACAATTTCTAAACACACCAAACACTGAAACTGATTCGGTTATACACACAAGTACAGCAAAGTACTCTCTGGGAACAGGAATGAAATGTTCAGTGGCGTCAGGAGCGACTCATTTTAAATTCTAAAGCACAAAAAAGCATCAGTGTGGTGTGTTACTGGGAGGAAGGCGTGTTTGTAGGAAATGCAAAATCCAAACAAACAATTTTCAGAACCTAAAAAAATGAACTGACTGCATAAAGTTTAGTCGTGCTTTTTAAGCATCGTCCGAAAAAATTCTACTTAAAAATGAAAGAGCAGTTTTTCGTGAGGCAGTTTGCATAAATACTCTTATTTTACCTACTATGGTAACTTGCACTGAAAATGCAGCAGGAATTAGGATCATATGAACGTTTCCTTCACTTTCTTCATCAAGGACATTTTGTACTGTCGTGCAGGCTGATGCAGTTGTGTGTGTTTCTTATTTAGTTCTTTTTTTGGGGTCAATTAAAAGAAGCATTTATTGACTGAAATGAAGAAAATTGAAAGGAGCCCTCAATGTAAGCACAAGACAAAAAAAGGGGAAAGGTCAGCAGCAACTAAAGCAGCTTTAACGCACTCCCGTCCGCTCCATCCAAACACAAACCAAATCCTGCCAGGAAAAAAACATTACGAGCAACTGATCAACAATCAATAGAATCCATAAAACTGGGCCAGCGGTCAAGTAGCTCAGCAACGCCCACATCAATACTCAGACCGGATTGGCAGAGATGTCATGCAACACGCACGAACAACGCCCGTTCATTATCTAGGCCAAGTGTGCTGAACTGTTATTTTTCTCCCAACACTGCAGGCCGGGCTTCGTGGACACACAGGGGCATTGTCACGCATTTAAAGAACCCTTTCAGATGAAGCTTTAAAGCAGGCGGGCATTCACTTAGACAGAGAAGAGGTTAGAGGAGAGTGACACATACAGAGACAAAGGACGCTCTCAGACCGAGCGCTGGCTGAACAAACCGGGGGGACAGCGCGGCACGCAGCGAGCCACAGCGCAGCAAACCTGATGCAATTATTCGACTCTGTACCACCAGAATGACCAGTGCCACTCCACAGGATCACATATGACGACAAGAAGTCTGATGCTGCTGGTCAAAGCTGCAGTGATACTCTGAACTGCGCCACCCACTGGCGAACAGAAGAAGCTACATGAAAAATACAGTGAAGTGCGAGTTTGTCTCGAGCTTTTATTTTGAAGGTCCTGCTTTTTGCAATTGAGAGGTTAGACAGGGGGTCACTGGGCTCGCCGATCCTCTGACAGAGCCTCACTGAGACAGTGTCAGAGGGGCTCCGGGACAAAATAACACTGACACTGAGACCAACTGATTCAAGTTACGCTCCTGCCTTTGCTGCATTGGACAGACATGATGTGATACCATGGAGAGTGTGGGATCGATGAGCTGAAAGTTGTACAATCGCATGGAGAGGAATGTTTATGTTTGTGCGACGCTCACCTCTTTAGGTAAATACGACAGCTGGTTTCGGTCACAGTTAAAGTTGGACAGTCGTTTCAACTTCCCAATGCTCCTTGGCAAACTCTGGAACAACAAATAAACCACAACAATGAAATAGGAACCTCAGCAGAAGGTCAGTAAAAGGCTCTTGGCTCCAGGACATCCTAGACAAAGCCTGGACAATAATTCTTTTAATCATAACTTCGTGCTTCAGCGCATTTTGTGGTTGCATCAGCCAACCCTCCGAAGTGTTGGTCCCGGCCCCTCCATAAAATCTGAAAAATATGGCCACTAATCCTCAGAGCTTCTGCAGAGTGGCGCTGAGCTCTCCTGCTCAGTGTTTCTCTCACAGTAGCTTCCTTGATCACCACACGAGCAATAAAACCGGCAGACGACTCAGAGTGCTTGTGTGAGTGTCTGTGCGAGTCTTTGTGTGTCTGTGCGCATCTGTTTCACCACGTCAGCGTTGCGCAGCAGTGAAGGCGCCAATCGAAAATCCTCGCCCCTCAACAAGTGCACCCGACTTTTCTTTATTTCCACTGATAGAGTTGCAGGTCATTCGAGGTTCCAGGGGCCCGGCGGCCCCCGCATCAAGGCCAGGAGGTTTGCAAATAATTCAACAAAACGTTGCCATAAAAAAGCTGCTGTTTGTGTTCACACCAATGACACTAAGAAGTCCATCTCTTGCCGTGGTAAATTTATGGCAAGAGCGACAATTTTGTAGTCATAACCTAGCGAGGTACTTCACAGGGATGCAACTCTTGCATCAACTTCACAATATGTCGCTCGACTGACGTTCCAGCAATAAATCCGGACCGACACTCATAAGGTACAAGTTTATCCCCCCATTAGGAGTAGGACGGTGACCTGTAGGGTTCAGTCAAAATACCATTTGTGCTCCACAGTTAGGCATTTATTGCAGAAAGTGGACGCGCGCAGTTCAAAGAAAGCAAACAAACCTGTATCTGGTTCTCTGTGAGCACAAGTTCAGTGAGACTTTCACAGCTGCCGATGCTCTCGGGAACATACGTTAGTCTGTTCTGATCGGCTTTCAGGATGGAGAGCTTCTGCAGTTTTCCTGCAAAGGACACAACGCCTTCATCAAACAATCCAACCTCCTCAGACAGCCGGTCTGTCTCTGCGGCGCGAGTTCACCGCAGATGAAACTCGCACTCAGTCCAGACGACGTCTGAGACAATTGAGTGCACAAGCAGAAAAAAAGCTTGGCAGCTGTGTGACGAGGCCGTGGGCGTACCAATGCTTTCTGGGAGAGCGTCGATGTTGTTTTGGGACACCAGCAGGTCGGTGAGCGAGCCCAGACACCCCAGCTCCTCCGGAAGCCGATCCAGTTGGTTTTCTGACACGTCCAGACACAGGAGGCTTTTCATACTGCCCATCTCCTGCAGGTCAGAGCGCAGACCTCAGCGCGTTCCAGGGACAAAGCAGCAACAGAGGATCGGTGCATTCGCTCCAAAACTCGACGTACATCCGAAGCCCAATGAAATTATTTGGGATTCAGTCACTCATTCAGCAAGGTGAGAAATCAAAAGAGACGACGAGTCAGAGATGTTTTCGTCCAAACTACAACGTTCACACAGCACTCAGCAGTCAATCATTAAACAAAGTAACGATAAGAGGATGAAACAAACGCATTTCATTCGGAAGCGACTTACTGCAGGTATTTCCACCAAGTGGTTTCCATCCAGCCACAGGTCTTTGAGGCTGACAAGACAGCCTATTGATTCAGGCTGCGTGGGAGCAAGAAATGCAGGAGTTGTCGGAGTGAAGGGCAGGACCACGGAAGACAACAGAGGGACAGAGTCAGATGTTTGGTCTCAGCTGTCGGAACACCTTGAAATTCCATCAACTTTGCATGCTGAGTTGTTGCACAGCCATTGATTTCTCTTCACGCTTAATCACTGGAACAAGATTTCAGATTTGGCAACAGTACAGAAACGCATTTCTCTAAAAGCTCATCCGTCAACAACCAAGAATAAATAATCACATGTGCGCACGCTTCCAAGTGGAATACGAGGGACAAGTGTGACTTTGCTTTATCAGTCTGCAAATCTTTCCTCATCAGACTTCAACCCCTCACACAAGATTACAACTTAAAACCAAAGCTCAAAACAGATGGCCGCCCTCCTCTCTGCGTGATAAGAGGTGAAAGCTGTTCTCGAGGGATGCTAATCTACTCGGACGTGCCAAGAACAAGGAAATGAGCAAAAGTTTCATTCTGCGTGAGGCGTTCGTCTGAGGAGGCTGACGTCACACACACAGAGAGAGAGAGAGAGAGAGAGAGAGAGAGAGAGAGAGAGAGAGAGAGAGAGAGAGAGAGAGAGAGAG